>JANZLH020390023.1:0-11496 GCA_026770325.2 Erythroxylum fimbriatum
TATTTGATACTTGTTAAGTGGAGTTGAGCTGTATGATTACATGCTATAATTGATCTCGTTTTATGTCATGAGTGAACTATCGAGGATGGTTACTCTACTGAGTTCGCAAAACTCATCAAAATTGCACCTTTGCTTTTCAGGTTTAAGAATGAGACGACCTAGCTTCTAAGACTCCATAGAAGCATATTTTGTGCAATTGTTACAGTCAGATTTGGCTCAGAGTGCTGAGATTGAGGACTTAGCTTTTGTTTTCATGTTTATTGTATTTGGTGTGTAATGAGTTGTTTAAGCTCATAGGATAATGTTGTAAACCTTGGATGGTATTGTATTGTATGATACGATGTAAATTATGGATTTTGACTAACATTTTGAGTTTTAAAAAAATGTGTGATTGATGGTTTAGTGTATGATGCCATGTTATGTACAGTGAAGGTAAGATAGTTAACATGTCATTTCTAACAGGCATGTACACATGTATCCTATGGACATACGTGCATACGTCAGTTGGGAATGGGGTGTTACATTTTTGGTATCAGAGCATGGTTTGGCATCCATAGGGATATGTGGAGATATTAAGCGTGAAATGTTGTGGAAATGTTGGATGGTAATTACAGTTATTATGTATTACAGCTTATCCGACGTAGGTGAGCAAATGGAACACTCATCTGACCTGAGATCGGAAGGAGCCAGTAGGGAGTCATCGGTATCTCGACCTGAGCGAGTGCCTCCAAGAATTCTTGAGAGAAGGGAAAGGAGGTACGACAAACTGCGAAAGCAGGGAGCTGTAGATTTTTATGGCAGTACAAACCCTGCTGAAGCAGAGGGATGGTTAGAGCGGATAGAACGAGTATTTGATCAGATGGACTGTGAGTCGGACGAGAGGTTTGACTATGCCATTTCTTTGCTACAAGGCCCGGCTTATCAATAGTGGAAGATTGTTCCCGGCAGTGCCCCCAGGTCTTGCACTTTGACTTGGGAAGACTTTTTGAGGGCTTTCATAGAAAATTATATGCCCCAGGTATATATGGATAGGAAGATGAAGGAGTTCATGGATTTGAAACAGGGTGAAATGTCTGTCGCAGATTATGAGATCAGATTTAATGAGTTGATGAGGTATGCTTCTATCTTAATTCCTACTGAAGAAGAAAAATGCAAGAGATTTAAAGAAGGCCTGAACATGGAGATTCGGACAAGGCTAGCTCTCCCTAACCTGAGCAGTTTCACTGAGCTCAGAGTAGCCTCGATCCGAATGGAGCAATTGTTGAGAGTCGGTCAGTCTAAGCAGAGATCAGAGACTGGTCAGAAGAGGCCCAGCGAGTCTGAGGGTGGTTCTAGCAGAAGGTTCAGCAAATGTTAGACCCGAGCATTTAGACCACCAGCTGGATAGTCAAGATTTAGACAGAGGGGTGGTTTCACTCAGACTAGGAATAACAGGAGTGCAACATCGGGTCAGTTACCAGCTTGTCAATATTGTGTGAATAGGCATAGTGGCGTATGCTGGTGATTGACAGGCGCCTGCCTTCGGTGTGGCTCACGTGATCTTCAAATCAGAGATTGTACATTGATGTCTGGAGCACAGTCTGGTGAAAGAGTGAGTAGAATAACAGAACCTAGTATTCAGCAGAGCCGAGCCAATGGGACTGGACAAAAAGGTCGTGGCAGAGGCAGGACGAGTTCTAGAAGTGTTACTGGGAGGACTGAGGTGCGGAGCAATCAGCCGCAGTCTCAAGCTAGAGTTTATGCCATGACAAGACAGGAGGCTCAAGATTCTCCAGATGTCGTCGCAGGTGTGTTATCATTATTTACTTTTGAGGTTTATGCATTGCTAGATCCTGGATCTACGCATTCATTTATCAGACTGCATATGGCATCTAAATTGCATTATGGTAGAGAGCTCTTGAAATGTGGATTAGAGGTGAGGACACCAATTGGTAGCACTATCGTGATTGGGGAAGTCTGTAAGCAATGTCTGATTCAAATTGACCAAGCAGAGTTGGCAGCAGATTTGATTATTTTACAGTTGAAGGACATAGATGTTATCTTAGGCATGGATTGGCTCACTGCTCATAGGGCCATCATGAACTGCTATACGAAGGAAGTGATTTTAGAGTCTCCTGATCAACCGAGAGTAGTATTCAGAGGCATTAGTCAAGTGGTACCAACCAGACTGATTTCATTTATTAGTTCTCTGAAGTTAATATATGGTGGATGTGGGCCCACGTGATTGATACTCGAGCTGAACAGAATGTACAGGATATTCCTGTGGTTAAGGAATTCTTGGACGTGTTCCCCGCTGAATTACCTGTTTTGCCTCCAGATCGAAAAACGGAGTTCACAATTGACTTACTTCTAGGTGCTGCTCCTATATCCATTCCACCATATAGGATGGCACCTGTGGAATTGAAGGAGTTGAAAGTTCAGTTGCAAGAGTTGCTTGAGAAGGGGTTCATTAGGCCCAGTATTTCACCTTGGGGCGCTCCAGTACTATTTGTGAAAAAGAAGGATGGTACTTTGAGGTTGTGCATTGATTACAGGCAACTCAATCGGATTACAGTGAAGAGTAAATACCCGTTGCCTAGAATTGATGACTTGTTTGATCAACTGCGGGGAGCCCGAGTATTTACTAAACTTGATTTGAGATCTGGGTATTATCAGTTAAATATAGCAGAGGCAGATGTACCGAAGAGTGCTTTCAGATGCAGGTATGGTCATTTTGAGTTCTTAGTAATGCAATTTGGGTAGACTAATACCCCAGCTGCATTTATGGCATTGATGAATAGGGTGTTTCAACCTTACTTGGACCGGTTTGTAATTGTGTTCATTGATGATATTCTGGTGTATTCAAGAAGTGATGATGAACTTGTTGAACATCTGAGAATAATTTTGCAGACTATGAGAGAAAAACAATTATATGCCAAATTTAGTAAATGTGAATTTTGGCTGAATCAGGTGGTATTTCTGGGTCATATAGTAACGGGGCTTGGTATTCAAGTGGATCTAGTAAAAATTGAAGCAGTAATGAGATGGGAGACACCGAAGAATGTATCAAAGATTCGAAGTTTTCTCGGATTAGCTGATTATTATTAGAGGTTTGTCGAGGGGTTTTCTTTAATTTCAGCCCCTCTGACTAAACTTCTGAAGAAGAATGTCGCATTTAGATGGAATGACCAGCGCCAGAGAAGTTTTAAAGAGTTGAAACATCGGTTGACTACAACACTGGTGTTGACTATTCCATCAGGATCTGGTGGATATGTGGTATACAGTGATGAGTCGCATCATGGACTAGGATGTGTATGGATGTAGCATGGCAAGGTGATAGCCTATGCATCGAGACAATTAAGGTCTCACGAGATGAATTACCCAGTACATGATTTAGAGCTTGCAGTAGCAGTTTTTGCTCTAAAAATATGGAGACATTATTTATATGGCGAGACATTTCAGATATACACTGATCATAAGAGCTTGAAGTATCTATTAAGCCAAAAAGAGTTGAACATGAGACAGAGAAGATGGATAAAGTTACTAAAAGACTATGATTGCACAACGGAATATCATCCGGGAAAGGCTAATGTAGTGGCGGATTCTTTGAGTAGAAAGTCGAATACCAGTGTAGCTCAGATCCAGTTATTGAGGTTACCAAGTCTGATACAGTTGAGAGCTTTTAATGTGGAGTTGAATTTAGAACAAAGTGAAGTAGTGACAGCTACATTGAAACTGAGGCCAATGCTACATGATCGGATTAAAAGAGTACAGAGTAAAGATCCTAAAATGGTGAAGTTGATTGAGAAAGTTAAGAAGAATACAAATTCTGAGTTTGAATTTAGAGATGATACATTGTGGCTAAAGCAGAGACTATGTGTGCCTAATGTTGATGATTTGAGGAAGGAAATCTTAGAAGAAGCTCATATGGCCGCTTATGCTATGCATCCTCGTACTACCAAGATGTATAACACATCGAAACAACATTTTTGGTGGCCTGGAATAAAAGAGCAAGTAGCGGAGTTTGTTTCAAAATGTGTAACATGCCAGCAGGTTAAGGCCGAGCATCAGGCTCCAGTTGGACAATTGCATTCGTTGCCTATTTCAGAGTGGAAATGGGAACGAATTACTATGGATTTTATAATGGGATTGCCTAAGACTTCGAGGCAGAATGATGTGATATGGGTTGTGGTGGACCGATTAACTAAGTCGGCCCATTTCGTACTAGTACAGGAGACTAATACATTGGACCAGTTAGCTCAGAGATATGTGACTGAGATTGTGAGATTGCATGGGGTTCCAGTGTCTATTCTATCAGACAGGGATCCCAGATTTACTTCTAGATTCTGGAAGAGCTTACAGGTAGCTATGGGCACACAGTTAAATTTTAGTATATCATTTCATCCTCAGACAGATGGATAGAGTGAGAGAACTATCAAGACTATTGAGGATATGATTAGAGCTTGTGTTTTGGAATTTCAGGGAGCTTGGGATCAATACATAGCATTAATTGAGTTTGCTTATAACAGTCATTATCATAGCAACATTGGGATGGCACCATATGAGGCGCTATATGGCAGAAAATGTCGATCACCTCTATACTGGGATGAAGAAGGTTTGAGAATGATTGAGGGTCTAGAACTGATACAGGATACGGTAGAGAACGTGAAATTGATTCGGAGTCAAGTAAAAGCAGTTCAGGATAGACAGAAAATCTATGCGGATCAGCATAGAAGAGATATGGAATATAATGTTGGAGACAGAGTCTTTCTGATAGTGTCGCCTTGGCGTGGTGTATTGAGATTTGGTAAAAATGGCAAGTTGAGCCCGAGATACATTGGTCCTTATGAGATTCTTGAGAGGATTGGACCTTTAGCATATAAGTTAGCTCTGCCTGATGAAATGTCTTAACTGCATAACGTGTTTCATGTAAGTATGTTAAGAAGATAAAGATATGATCCTACTCATGTATTACCGGCTCAAGATATTGAGATTGATTTGAGTTATATTGAAGAACCGATCAAGATAGTGGATTATAAGACAAAACAGTTGAGAAACAGAGTAATTCCATTAGTGAAAGTTCGTTGGAGAAATCACTCAACTAAGGAAGCAACATGGGAAACTGAAGATCATATGAGGAATCAATACCCCTACTTATTTGACCATTCAGGTAAGAATTTCGAGGACGAAATTTTTTATTAGGAGGGGAGAATTGTAACATGTCGTTACCCATGTTAAGGCTAGAATAGTAAATTATGAGAAATTTATTTGGAATTAGGAAAAAGCACGTTATGCATAAGTTAATTGTGACATATACATTTATTTTACACAGTCATATGATTGTACATGCATTCATTGGCATTTCCGGGTAAATTTGATTTATAAGTGGAAATTGTGGATTAAATTGGAATTTATTAATTATGATTTGGCAATTTTGGTATATTTTGGATATTTTGAAATTTTTTGTGAATTATTTTGAGCTGAAAATTTATTTGGAGAGTGTTATTATTATTTCAAAATTTTTGGTAAAATTTGAGGAAAATATTGATTTTATGGACTAATGATAGAGTGACACGTGGCAATGATATATATAAGACATGTGGCTTACATATGAGGTGACAAGTGGCTGATTGTTTGGGTGATACGTGGGAGTTCTAGCATTTATTTGATTTCAATTTAATTTGATTTATTACACTTCCATTATTATTGAACTGTTTGTGATTTGTTTCTAGATTCCGGACCTGAGGTCCGAGGAGTTTAATAGTTGGGCATGTATTGGGAGTGTTATAAATTGTTATGAATTTGAGATTTGATTCTCAATGAAAGTTACATACCGGAATTAGGTCCGTTGACTGTGAAATCTTATATGAGCATTTGTATAAGATTTTGATATATAAGATATGCATAAATTGTTGCATTTCATAAAATGCATGTTCAGTTAAAGGCGTTGTGACTTGAGTTGTTAGTATGAAGCGCTTCCACGTAGAGCTTTGCTTTGTGATTTCTGATTTTTCATGTAGAGTTATGCTCCGTAATTCTATTTGACTGAGCCCTATGGTTCGGTATTTGTATAAGTTGTGATAGGCACTCGGCCATAACAATAAGAAAGAATGTGAGTCTCATGCATATAACATTATAAGACTGAAACTTATTGAATGAGTTGCAATGCTGAATGAGTGATAAATTGAAGTGATTTATTTGCTATGCTTGGTAATGTGGACTGTGTGATCTTATGATATACCATATTGTGTGGGCATCTGGAGTGTGTTTATGATCTGAATGAGTGTCTATAAAATATGTATTATGTGTATGTGATCTTGTGAAATCATCCATGATGGTTCACTCATTGAGTTCGCAAAACTCATAAAAATTGCAACGTGATTTTTCAGGTATGAGACAGGAGACGTAGTTCTTAAACAGGACTAAAGGACCCTTTGGATTTTGCTATTTCTCAGAGGTCTGTCAGCTGGCCCTAGGAGTGTTGTGTCTTGTATTTTGTTGTTTTTCTTAGAAATTGTACGAGGTTGTAAATATTTTTCTTAAGGAAACAATGTAAATTTTGTGGATAAATGTAATGAATAATTTAAAATTTTGCTGACTTTCAAATGATGTTGGTTGATGTCATGAGTAAGTTGGATTTGTTTTTGCTCTAACATGCCGTTATCATAGGATATGTACTTAAATGTTTATAAATGTTTAGGTATGTAACCTATGGTAGTGGGATGTTGCATTTTTTGTATCAGAGCATGGTTTGGCATCTTGAGGGAAACAATATAATTCATAATGATAGAGGCTGACAGTAATCACAACTTTTGTTTGTTATAGGTCATCTTTCATAGGAGATCAAATTGGAGAGTCAGTTGACATGAAGTCTGTAGGAGCCAATATAGAGTCTCATGTACCTGAATTTTCTAGAATACCTTCGAGAATTCCCGTGAGATGAGAAAGGAGATATGATAAGTTGAGAAAGCAAGGGGCTATGAACTTCTACGGAAGTACAGACCCGGTTGAAGCAGAAGGGTGGCTTGAGCGAACTGAAAGAGTGTTCAACCAGATGGACTGCGAGGTAGGAGAGATTTGACTATGCGGTTTCACTCCAGCAACGTCCTACATTTCAGTGGTGGAAGATTATTCCGGGTAGCACCACCAAACCTTATAGCTTGACCTGGGAGGATTTTCTGAGGGCATTCCGAGAGAACTACATGCCGAAGATTTACATGGATCAGAAAATGAAGGAATTTTTAGATTTGAAGCAGGGCATACTCACAGTGGCAGAATATGAGATAAAATTCAATGAGTTAATGGGGTATGCGACCGCACTGATTCCAACTGAGCAAGATAAATTTAGGCAGTTTGAGGACGGTTTGAATATGGAAATCAGAACGAGGATTGCCATCTCTAACTTGGGCAATTTTATAGAACTTTGAGAAGCCTCAATCATAATTGAACAGTTATTGAAGGATGTTCAGAGAGAGCACAGACAAGATGTTAGAGGTAAGAGGCAGGATGAGTTTCAGGTTGATTCTGGCAGAAGCTTCAAAAAGTGCCAGAACAGATCGTCTCGATCCCAGTTTAGATCGAGACAATCTGGATCCCGAGGAAGAGGTAGATTTGTTCATTCTGGGTGAGGTAGAGGGCAGATGCCTGCTAGTTAGTCCCACCAATTGTCTGAATGTGAGCACTGTGGTAAAAAGCATGATGGTGAGTATTGGCGAATATCAGGAGCATGTTTTCGATGTGGATCATACGAGCATCAGATCAAAGATTGCCCTGAGATGTTGGAAACACAGTCTAGAGTTAGAGGATGAACTATGACTGATAATACAGTTCAACAGAGTAGAGCTGGCAGTCCTTCACAGAGAGGTAGAGGTAGAGGTAGGACTCAGTCAGCAGGGCCCAGGGTCAGGACTGAGGTGCGGAGCAACCAACCGCAATCTCAGGCCAGGGTCTACGCCATTTCTAGATAGGAGGCATAGGACTCCCCAGATGTGGTAGCTGGTGTGTTGAATGCTTTTAATTTTGAAGCATATGCACTGATAGATCCAGGATCTACACATTCATTCATCACCCCGCATCTAGCATCTAGATTGCATTGTGAGCATGAGATATTGAAATTTGGGTTAGTAGTGAGTACTCCAGTAGGTAGCACAACAGTGATTGGTGAGGTATGTATGAGGTGTATAGTTTGGAATGGTCAGGCAGAATTAGAAGCTGATTTGATTATATTGCAACTGAGAGAGATAGACCTCATCTTAGGCATAGAATGGCTCACTACTCATAGGGCAGTGATGAATTGTTATACTAAGGAGGTAGTGCTTGAATCCCCTAATTAGCCGAGAGTGGTGTTTTGAGGAGTTAGTTAGGCAGTGCCAGCCTGACTAATTTCATTTCTGAGTGCATTGAGATTGACCCGAGGTGGATGTGAGGCTTATCTGGCCCACGTGGTAGATACTTAGAATGAACAAACCATTTAGGACATTCGAGTTATTAGGGAATTTCTAGATGTGTTTCTGGCTGAACTACTGGGATTACCCCCAGAAAGGGAGACGGAGTTTACCATTGATATTGTTCTAGGTACCGCTCCTATATCAATTCCGCATATAAGATGGCACCTATTGAATTGAAGGAGTTGAAAGCCTAGTTACAAGAGTTGTTAGATAAGGGTTTCATCAGGCCTAGTGTGTCATCTTGGGGAGCTCTGGTATTGTCTGTAAAGAAGAAGGATGGCACCCTGAGATTGTGTATTAATTACTGGCAGTTGAATCGGATAACAATTAAGAATAAATATCCACTGCCGAGGATTGATGATTTGTTTGACCAGTTACAGGGAGCTCAGGTGTTCACAAAGTTAGACTTGAGATCGGGATATTATCAGCTGAAGATAGTTGAGGCGGATGTTCCCAAGAGTGTATTTAGAACCAGATATGGGTACTTCGAGTTTTTGGTAATGCCATCTGGATTGACTAATGCTCCCGCAGCTTTTATGGCATTGATGAATAAGGTATTTCAACCTTAGTTAAATCGCTTTGTGATTATTTTTATTGATGACATTTTGGCGTACTCGAAGTGCAGAGAGGATCATATTGCACATCTGAGATTGGTTCTCCAAATAATGAGAGAAAAATAGCTTTATGCTAAGTTCACTAAGTGTGAATTTTAACTTGATCAAGTAGTATTTTTAGGTCACATAGTGTCTGGACAAGGCATTTAGGTAGACCAAAAGAAAATAGAAGCAGTAATGAAGTGGGAGGCTTCGAAGAATGTGTCTGAGATCTAGAGTTTCCTTGGATTAGCTGGGTATTACAGAAGGTTTTTCAAGGGGTTTTCACTGATCTCATCCCCTTTGATAAAACTTCTGATAAAGAATGTGGCTTTTAGATGGAGTGATGATTGTCAGAGGAGTTTTGAGAAGATAAAGCATCGGCTAACTTCAGCACCTGTGTTAGCTATCCCATCGTATTCTGGAGGTTATGTTGTGTACAGTGATGCGTCTCATCAGGGTTTAGGTTATGTACTAATGCAACATAGTAAAGTAATAGCATATGCATCGAGAAAATTGAGGTCTCGCGAATTTAATTACCCCGTTCATGATCTGGAACTTGCTGCAGTAGTGTTTGCTTTGAAAATCTGGAGACATTACCTGTATGGTGAAACCTTTCAGGTATTTACTGATCATAAAATTTTGAGATATCTGTTGAGCCAGAAAGAGTTAAATATGAGACAAAGAGTTAAATTTGGGGAGGCGCAGGACTCCCCAAAAGTGGTAGCAGGTGTGCTGAATGTTTTTAATTTTGAAGCATATGCACTGGTAGATCCAGGATCTACCTATTCATTCATCACCCCGCATCTGGCATCTAAATTGCATTGTGAGAAAGAGATACCGAAATGTGGGTTGCTAGTGAGCACTCCAGTGGGTAGCACAACAGTGATCGGTGAGGTATGTAAAAGGTGTATAGTTCGGATTGATCAGGTAGAATTAGAAGTTGATTTGATTATATTGCAGTTGAGAGAGATAGACCTCATCTTAGGTATGGATTGGCTCACTTCTCATAGGGCAGTGATGAATTGTTATACTAAGGAAGTAGTATTTAAATCACCTAATCAGTCGAGAGTGGTTTTTCGAGGAGTTAGTCAAGCAGTGCCAGCCCAACAAATTTCATTCCTGAGTGTTTTGAGATTGATCCGAGGTGGATGTGAGGCTTATCTAGCCCACATGGTGGATACTCATAAAGAACAAACCATTCAGGATATTCTAGTTATTAGGGATTTCTTGGATGTATTTATGACTGAAGTACCAGGATTACCCCCAGATAGAGAGACGGAGTTCACTATAGATATTGTTCCAAGTACCGCTCCTATATCAATTCCTCCATATAGGATGGCACCTGTTGAACTGAAAGAACTGAAAACCCAGTTGCAAGAGTTGTTAGATAAGGTGTTGGATCCTGTTTCCGGAACCCAACTCTCTTGCGAAAATCATGAAACGTGAGTGTGCATATTACCTTGAAGGGTTATTTCATTTAACCCTCATTAGCCATCATTTTTTTGGACCCTTATTAGACATTATTAATCATCTTCATGCTCATAACATTCCAAAATTTCACTCACAATTTGTTCAATGGTGTGCCCTACACAAAACAATCACCATGCTTGAACTCAATTCTCCTACTTGTGAACAGAATTTGGAAAACTTAAAGTCTTAATTTCAGTTTGACTTCTCATAAAAATCATAGCCCTATGTCTCTTTTTTGTTTTGGATCAATAATCAACACAATCGGAGTTCTATAGCTCAAGATATCATTAAAACACCAAAATGTGCTCATACACCATTTATGCTTTCTCAACCGACCTCTTACTTCCTTTCACACAAACTCTCTCAAATCAGCTCCAAATGATACCAAATTTACAGGAGAGATAGCAACATGTCTTAGGAATCCATTGGTCTAAGAGTCACTTCAATTGGAGGTCGGATGAGCGAGTTATGTCCTAGAGAATAGACCATGTTTATACCTTAAATCGATTTGTACCTCTCTTGGCGCGAATGCCATAACTTTTACCACAGATGTCGGATTGCTTTCTTTTTTTAGACCATTGGAAAAAAAACTTCGAGATCTAAAACTTTCATGAAGACCAAAAGTCCTGATTCTGCCTCCAAAAGGGTTAATTATTGCAATTTTTCCCGTGCATGTCCGTTTAACAGACATGTATCGGGCAAACTGCACCATTTCACCCGAGAAGGTCTGTTTAACGGACTTCCATGTCCGTTTAACGGACATACACTGCCCAAAGGGTGTTTTTCCATCCGAGAAGGTCCGTTAAACCGACATAGGGCTTCCCAAAATCCCCCCAAACCTTCTTTCATGCTTCCTACAACCATCCTAACATCATAAACACTTATAATCTTCATAAATTCACTTATTCTAAGGACTAAACACTTCATAACTCAAACATCAAGTTCATCTTTCAAAATTCACAAATCTCAATCCATTTGAATCATCAAAATCACAATTCTCATCA
>JANZLH020390036.1:0-11495 GCA_026770325.2 Erythroxylum fimbriatum
CCAAGAATACAGAAACTACAGAAATATCATAATGCATAAAAGAAAACCTGGACAATGGTCTTGGGCCATCGAGTAAACCCCCCAACCTCCTCAGATCCAAACAACGACACACCAAAACCCAGCTCACCATCACAAAGAAAAGCCACAAAAACCTAGCCTTGTCCACTCAGTTCACACAAATCAACAAACAAGCATCAAACAATGAAAACATCAAATACCCAGATAAAAACACCGGAAAGGAAATGGAAGACAAATATAAACACAAAATGTTCCTCTGTTCATGATTTAATCTCTTTGGAGATTCGCGAAAATGAAACATACCATATACTAAGAAATCATATAGGACTACACAAAATGGAAGAACTAGCACCTTCTCCTGTCTTTTACTTTTCATTTTTTGACTGAGAAGTAAGAAACCATCACTGGAGCCGAAGATATGGTTTTGGTATATCTTGTAGAAAGGCAGATTAGAGAGTAGAGTCACGTCGACATCGAAGACCCAAGCGTCCTTCCCATCGGAGCCAACCTTGATGGTCTCGGCAAAGGCTAGCGAATCTAAAGCGGCGGTCACAGAGTCTGAGATTTTAGGAACCAGCGTTGCTTTTCATTTGCTGCAGAGAGAAGAAGGCAAAGAGAGGGAACAGAGAAGAAACGCAAGCAGAGAGAAGAAGGCAAAGAGAGGGCACAGAGAAGAAACGCAAGCAGAGAGAAAAAGGCAAAGAGAGGGATCAGAGAAAAAATGCGAAATGTTTTAATTAATCGAAAGGCATTTGGCAACGTTTTATAAAATAAAACGTCGGCCACTTCTATTTTACGACGTTTTATCGAGAAAACGTCGTAAAAAGTATTATAAATTTGTGACGTTTCTTAAACGTCGTAAAATGTCTTTATAATCTGTGACATTTTTTTAATAAAACGTCGCAGATTGTCTTCTTTTGTTGTAGTGCAAATACTTTGAAGTTTTATAGATAAAGTTTATAGTCATACCCTGCTTCAAATTGAATGTTTCCTTGTATAACCTTTATAGGGAGCCTATTTAATGGAAAACAACTTTGTTGGCTGCTTATGGCCATAATTGTTTAGAGAGTATTGTTCCTCTCGCTAACCATATTTTGCTATTGAGTATGAGGGGCAATATGTCAGTATCAATTCCAGCTTCTTCATAAAACATACTAAAATGTTCATATTTGTTTGATCCAAGTTTCCTAACCTCTCTTATCAAAGCTCAATTGTGTTATTTGAGTTAGAAAATGCAACCTACTCATGTATTCTAAATATACATTACTTTTAATATGATTTTCATAGCATTATATTTGTGTTTTAGACAACTTTGGAGGATTTGATACTTAAAATGAAAAATATTTTTTTCCTAAGTCTTAATTATGCATCTTCAAGAAACATAAGTGAATTTAGAGAATAATAAGATCAATTTGTAGTAATTTTAAAAGAAGTAAAGAATGACCCATAGAGCTTAACACCTATAAGCCATTGTGATTGGGTCGTGTTCAAAGATGGATAATTCTATTTTTCTTTTGCCATGCTACACACCTTTATGTTCCACCTTTGATCAGGCAACATAAACCATATATGTCCTTACGTTGGTTCTGTATTGGCAATAATGTTTTACAACAAAAAATACAAAATGTGAAAAAAGATAATACTACAAATACATCATATTAGGAATGTGCTACTTATTAAATATTAAGATTTTAAATTAATGAAGGACGAGGCAGCAAAAGGAGGGAGATTTTTGGCCAGAAGAGAGCATAAAAGCAGAAAATTGTAACTTATAAGCCATTTTTTCATAATTATTAATCAAGAAAATGTTAACCTTAGAAGAGGGCCAAACCAAAAATTCAAGTTTCAAGATTCATGGCAATTATTTCTTATTTTTATTTTCTTTCTTGTTTTATGTAGTTATTTCTTATTTAGTTATGAACTAAGTGAGATATAGATTTAGGTAGATATACCTTAGGATTTGATATGTTGAATTGATGAATCATTTGATTCAATAAATTTCTAGTTTTCTCGAGATTTATCCTTGTTCTTATAATAAATTGAATTGAAGAGACTTGAAGATTCAATTATTTAATTTGTGCAATAAAATTGAGAGATAAAATATATGATTAGCTTACAACGTAGATAAAGAGAGTTAGTTGTGAATTACTCGAGAGATAACTGCAAGATCTTCCTAAGTTGGGGTAAAATGTATAATGAGAATTCATAAAATAAATTTATCTATTCTTAGGTTGTCTTGATTATAAAGAGAATTCAATTGATTAAATCTAAAGGTAGGAGTTATATATCTCAAGAGAGAATATAATTATAACTTAGGAATTGATACTAGTCCAAGAAACTAAAATTGTTCATTAAATCATGGTGAATTTGAACATTGTAGTCCTAGGGGATATCTTGTCTAAATATAGTTTATTCGTAGATTATTTTATTCTTGATTATTCCTTTGTTTTAGTATTTTGATTTTTTCTTTTATTTTTCTTTTCATCCAATCTTAAGTGGTAGTCTAGATAATTAAGTTTATGAATAATTGGTAGTTAACTATCCTTGTGGGACTGGTAATAGCTATAATTACATCATACACTTGTGGCAAAACACACAACACCTACTCATCCTCCATTATGTCCAATAAGAAAGTTTTGCCTTTTATTTTACCTTAGATAATTTTTATCCTTTTGTATCTTTGATAAGGTATATTTTATCCTCAAACAAAATTTTGAATCCTTTTCAAGAACCTGACCAAACTTAATAAATTTTGATTAATTTCAAGTTCCTAAAAAACATCAATGATTATTTTAGCACCTAAATGACTTTTAATTATCGATGTTCCCTTTTCTTTGACAACTATGCATCCCTTATTACTAATTATGGCTTTAAAGATATATACATGTCAAGCTTTTTGAAAAGCTCCTAGCTCTATGTCATAATTAGTACAACAACTTCTAATTTGTCAACTTTTATTTGAGTTATTGGTGGCAAATAGGTTTCTACAAATAATTTTCTTCTTGTTGTTGATTTAAAATTTGCTCTTGTAATTGCTATAGATGATTTGTGTTCTTTTATATCTTTAAAATGTGTCATATCTGTTTGCATTTGTTGCACCCAAAATTATTTATTTTTTCAACATTTAAAATATGGATGACTCTCTTTTCATAATGTTAGCGTGGAGAATAACTAGGTTTGTTACTTTCTTCATTAGTGATATTATTATTTACAGTGTCTTGCTCAATATTGCTCTTCCTCCATTTCTTTTTCTTTCCTTTCCCACCTTCGTTGATTTTCAATTTAGCTTGTTTAGCACGCTTAAGTGAGCCTTATTGCCTTATGGGCCTTCTTTGTTCCCAAGCTTGTAAAGCATTAAAAAACCTTCAAAAATCTCCAAAGATGGAATTATTGTCTAACCTTTCTAAAATGGACACAAGAAATTTTGAACAAATTTAAAATAAAAAATTTACCTCTAAGAAATCTTACCTAATTGTGTTAAAATATTGTTCACAACTTGAAATTCCTTCATCTTTTGCATTTTAAACCCCTTGACCATATTCAATACTTGTATCATTTTAACTCTCTCAATTCCTTTATAATCTTGCTTAAGAAAGTCTCAAATGTCTTTAACTGACTTCATGATCTTAATTTTCATAAAGATTTCTAGTAAAATGGTTGCAAAAATGCAACATTTTCCTTTAATTTATGTTAGCTTCTTTCTTTGTGATTCTTGATTTAAGAAAGAGTTAGAGTTGTTTGATAAAGGAGGAATTTTGTGGTCCTCCTACATAACTTCCCAAATATCACATGTATTAAGACAAATTGCTATTTTGACTATCCATACTCAATAGTTTTTACCTACAAACATTGGAGGAGCAACAACTATGAAATGTATTTAAGAATCCATAATGGATTGAATAGTTTTTCAAAAAACATGTTTAGATTGATTTTAAGTGTGATGTACCTTCAAGTTTTTATAGCCCTAAAATGAATAGCTCTAATCCTAAAATTTTAAATTAAGGGCCTCAAGTAAGGATAAAAATAACAAAATAAGAATATAAGATAAGGATCAAAATTTGCTCACACTTTATTCTTAGTATTTGATAGCAAGTGCTATGTTTGTACAAAGATTGCTGTAAAGTGTGTTAGTAAAAAAAAGTCTTGTCAAATTTTTTAATCTACAAGATCTGTGTTGGTTGAATTTTATTTGGATTTGTTTCGGTCAATTAGTTTATATTTAGATTTAAAATTTTATTTTATTAGAGAAATCTTTGTGATTCTTGAAGATATCTTGAGAATTATTTTCTGTTATTAGTTGTATTGTAATTCATTTGTAAAAATTAATCATTGATAGTTTAAAATAAAATTGAATCTATCTTAAAAGAAAAAAGAAAAACCTTTAATGTTTACTATTTTCTGAACTTAAAATTAGTGTAGAGCCCTTTTTCTTAAAGGACACGTGAGAGTGAACCAGTGAGGAACCATTTTACCTAAACACTAAAATAACTATTCTTATAGGATAAGAAGGAATTTCTTACGAGAGAATGATCATGCGTAGGATGTGAACTTGGAATCTTATTTTGAAGCAAATGGATTATGGGAATTAGTGGTAACTGATGAAAATTTGCCACATCCTAAGGATCCAATAATTTCTCAAATGAGGGAACGTATAGAGAATAGGAAGAAGAGGAATTAGTCCAAGACCTATATTCACTCTACAATATCAAATGACATATTCATAAAGATCACGACCTATGAAAATGCAAAATAGGCTTGGGATATTTTCAAACAAGAATTCGAGGGAAATGTCAGGATAAAGCGAATGTAATTTTAAACTTGAAAAGGAAATTTGAGATTCAAAAGATGAAGGAAACAGAGTCATTGAAGGACTACACGTATGGATTATTGGAAGTCATTGAAGGACTACAAATATAGATAATTAAAGGTAGTTAATAAGATCAAATTATTGGGGGACCTTAATTATTGAAAAATATTGGTGACCTTAATTACTAGAGAGACTTGAATCCAAAATATCTTCTTTTAAGGAATCTAGAGATTTTTAAATAATATCTCTAGCAGAACTTATTCATACATTTTAAGCCCAAATGAAAAGGAGGGTATACATGAATGAAATAGTTATTGAGGGAGCATTTAAGGTAAATGAGAAGGGCCAAGGTCAACATAAAGGCAAAGGTAAAAAAAGGAAGTGGAAAAAAAAGAATGAGAAGGAAGGTTGAAGCAGTGGAAAATTTCCTTAACATTAGCATTGTAAGAAAACTTCATATTTAGATCAATATTGTTGGTTTAGGCCTAATGTTAAATATAGGTCTTGCAGTCAAATGGGTCACATGGAAAAGGCTAACAAAAAAAACAACAAAATGCTCAAGCAATTGATCAACAATAAGAGGAGGAGTAAATTTTTGTCGCAACTTACTTTGCAAGCAGCAATTTAACTAATACCTAGTATGCATTGACCATATGACCTTTGATGAGTCACTTTTCAAAGAACTAGACAAATTGGTGACATCAGAAGTTAGAATTAGCAGTAGATAATTTATTAAAGTTGAAGGTAAAGGGATCGTTTTAATTGAAGGCCCAACAGGTATAAAATTAATATCTAATGGGTTGTTTGTTATTGAGATTAATTAAAACTTGCTGAGTGTAAGACAACTACTTAAGATAGGTTGTTCCGTTACATTTAAGGATAACTTATGTGTCATTACTAAGCCACTTGGTGATGATTTATTTTATGTAAAAATGAAAGTTAAGAGTTCTTGTCTTGATTGGAATGAGCCAAAGTTTAATGCATATTCATGTGTTCTGAACCAAGCTGAATTATAGCATAAAAGGCTAGGGCATTTCCATTATTCCACCTTAGATTATATACAAAAAAAGGAGATTATTAACATTATGTCATTTGAAGGAGTAGTTGTAGTTGTATGTAAGATATGTTAGTTAAGGAAGTAAACTAGACTGTCATTTCTTACAGGAAAAGCATGGAGAGGAACTAAGAAGCTTTAAAATATCCATATTGATGTTTGTCGAGGCATGGGGGTTACTTATTTAAATGGTAGCAAGTTTTTTATACTCTTCATTAATGGTTTTACTCAATGAGTTGGTGGATTTTCTCAAACAAAAGAATGAGGTTGTTGATTGTCATGAACCAACCTTGGACCGTGATTGATATTGAGCAAGTTTTACCTAATATAAAACCCTCAATATCTATAAGTATACAGATCATAAACTTGTAGCAATTAAGTTACCGATCCCAAGAGAAATTAGCTAAAACTAAATAAACCTAACTTTGCCTAAGATTGTGAAATATGATTTGAGAGAAAATAAAATTCAGAAATTAAAACAATCAATTGGAATTTAGCACTAAACCTCTTAACAATTGAGCTATAACAATAAAACAAGGATGATCAAGTATGAAAGTATAACATTTGTTCTATCGTCATTTTGCTCCCTTAGCCATTTTTTATTCAATTTGGTGTCGATTCTAAATTTTTGAAGGGTTTGATTATTTTCTCTCAAGGCCTAATCAATTAGACCCAATTAATTATCCCTAATTAATTCAAAAATTCTAGATTTACAATCCCTCGATTCACAAAAACAACCTAATATTTTCAACTAGTTCTTACGCAATTTATTGGATAATCGAGTTCTCACACAACATCTATCTTCGTATGATAATCAATCAATTTGATATTTGCATGACTTATTAAGTCGTTAACTCTCATTACCCAACCTAATCAGATAACTATCAACTCACTCTTTCGATTTATTGTCAAAGGATAAGCAAACACAAATATCATAACACCCAAAACATTGCATTGAAATAAAAATTATCAAGACATAAAATGAGCCCAGAACAAAATCCTAATATGAAATTAAAACATCATCAACGTGTATAACATCTTCCAATTCAGTTTACATATTAATTTTAATGAAAATAACAAAAGGAAAGAAAGAAAAACTTGATTTGGAGTTGAATATGCAAATCTGGAAAATGTTGGACAACTGATGCTCCTCTTGATCTTCCTTAGATTAATCTCAATTTAGTAAGATGTTAACCCTGCATTTTAGCCCAAGCATGTTCCAGCTTCCTTCAATCTTCAATTATCTATTTTTCAACACTCATAAACACTTCAAACACCTCAAGAAATATAAAATTAAGATCCAAATCATGCTCTAAACTACACTAATACTTAGAATATAAACAAACATTAACAATAACATAATTCTAAGCCTATACACATGATAATAGAATATAAACAAACATTAACAATAACATAATTCTAAGCCTATGCACATAATAATTATCTAATAACTAGTTAAAAACACGCTTAAACATCTATGAAAACATAAGATAATTTATAGCTAACAATATCCCCACACTTAAACCTTGCTTGTCTTCAAGCAAAACTAAACACATAAACAAAAACAAACAAAACACATAAACATATAAAAACACATTCATGCAATATTACAATAATGGCACAATGACATTAAATCTTATGGAATTAAATTAACCTTAAAAATAGATCCTTCAAAATGTGTCGACACACAAACTTATTCCTTTCATGTTTAAGTACTTGGAATTGAATATACATATAAAAAAAAAACATTAACACCCTATTCCAACACCTATGACAATTGTAAGCATGCATTTGTTATTATTAATCAATTAAAAGGCAAACTATCACTAAGTAACCTTTCATGAAAATTCTTGCTATTTCTAAAAGATCAGTAGGTTTATTTATTGTAACATATTTTTTTCTTAAAAGATAACCTAATCTTTTAACGCGAAGGTAAACAACTTGTCATGAATGCCCCCCGGTTACTCAACTAGGTCACTTTTTTCATTTATCTGCGTTGGAGCGTCATTCTAACCTTTTGATGCAAAGACAAACATTTTATCATGAATGTCTTCGGTTATGCAGTTATATCACATCTCATAACTGGCTACCAGACTCAATATTTGTTTCAAAAGGGCCAACGAAATAGTTATTTATTTAACACACACTTTTTTAATATATATAACTTTAACCTACCCCATTTCTTTTTAGTCAATCATTCTCATGAGAGTGTACTAATAATGCTAACTAATTCAATTTACTATAATTATAAATGTATACCGACCAAATTCATAAGGTGAAAAATAGGTTTCATATCCTAATTAACAAATATATTCATCCCAAATATACTTAAAACCCAAAATTCATAAGTTACTATGTCTTTACAAATTAAATGCCTATATTCATAGCTAAATTAATTCCATTTGATTCTTGCCATTGATACATTGATGCAATTCACAAATATGCAACAAAATGTTTACACTATGTCAACTTAATAAAAAGTAAGATAATATGATATGCAAAAGTCACACACATGACATGTCAATGCTTAATCCTCCCTATACTTGGATAACACATTGTCCTTAATGTGAGAAAAACACACAATACATAAAGGGAACAAAAAAATGATAAGAAAAATAGAAACAAAAAGAAAAAGGTTGAATTAAACCCGTTAAAGTGATTGAGGTGGTGACAATGTTATTATCAAAGACCAAAGTGAAGCTTCCCCTAGCTTTCCTTTTCATCATCTTTTGTTCCTTCAGTTAACTCTTGAGCTTGCTTCCCTAACTTATAATTACTTCAAAAAACAAGAAAATTAGCAATCCAAACCATTCTAAGAACATGAAAATTAAACCCTAATTACTAGACTTCAAAACAAACTTAAGTACAGAATAATTACAATTTAACATGCTAAGTTATGGTCATTAGCTTGACCTTGCATTCTTCAAAACTTTGTCGGAATCAATTATAAATGGCTTGCTTCTACCCATTTTAGTCAATATCAGTTTAGTAGCTTGTAAATAAGGTACATGTTATGAGATAAACAAAAGGGCATAATTAATCAAATCAAGAAAACCAAGTAAGTTCGATAATGTCCTTTTAAGTAACAAACTATCAATAAAATAGGAAATAATAAAACTCTCTAAATCATCTATCGAATTTAACAATTTGACTTCTAAGAAGGTGAACTATTCTCTTTCTTCCTCAATCACCTTTGTCCCCTCTTCTTCTTCCTCTTCATGAACAGAGACGTCTATATATTCTTAACCTCTATCTTCACTATCATCTGCTCATCATTCTCTTCTTCATCAACATTTTGAATAAAGACTTTCTTATATTCTTCAAACACAATCTTCACTGTCATATATTTTTCTTCCTCTTGCTCCTTTAAAGATTAGACTTCATCAATTCTCATGAACGAGTTACCTTCCTTCAGATTCTTTAATACCTTATCCATGTTGAATTTCACTTATTCATCTCCAATCTGAAGGATGAGGTTGTCTTCATGGACATATACCAATTCTTTTTTGGTATTGAATATAGTATATCAAGAATTAGTGGACAATTTTAAACCTCTTTAAAGTCTAGTACGATGAAATCCATGGGAATTATAAACTTGTTCACTTTTATAGGCACATCCTCCACCAAGCCTAACAGTTTCTTTATGGTTTGGTCCACAAATGAATACATATAGATATTGGCTTCACACCTTTTATCTCCAGTTTCTTAAAAATTGACAAGGCTATAAGGTTTATACTTGCGCCTAAGTCCTATAAACATTTAGAAATCTCTAAATTACCTATTACACAGGGTATTATAAAGCTCCTTGGATATTTCAACTTTGAGGGCATATAGTTGGTAATTAAAGAGGTACAAGTTTCCATTATGGCTACCATTTGGTTATCTTCCCAAGTCTGCTTGTCAGATAATATGTCTTTAAGGAACTTCGCATACTTGGGCCTACGTTTCAACACTTCCATAAAAGACAAAGTCAATTTATCATTTCTTTACTTGTTCCACGAACTTTATGAATGATACATCCAATTCATTCTTCTGAAGTATTTTTGGGAATGATATTTTTGGTGAGTAAGGTGGAGGAGGAGTATAAGGAGGGCCCTCATTCTTTTATTCATCCTTTTTCTTTTTCTTTTGGTCTTTTATAAGGTGGGTCTCAGCTTGTCTTTCCGTTAGTTCTTCTAGCTCTTTCCTACACCTAAGTGTGATAGCCTCAAACTATTGTCTTGGATTTGCTTCCATATTGCTCGAAGGGCTCCCCACACTTCTTGTAGACAATGCATTAGGTAGCTGGCCTAATTGATCCTTTAAGTTGTGACTAGAAGAAGCATAATTTTTTGCTACTTGATCGAATCGCCCTTCCATCCTCTTCTGGGCCTCTTCCATGTTCATAAGTTTATCCATGATCTTGTCCAATTTAGAATACCATGAATTAGACTCATCTTGATGAAATCCTAGTAGGTCTTGATTTCTCATTTGAGTCCTTGCATTGTTAGACCAAAGAAATATGAGTGGTTTTGCCACCCCAGATTGTACGTGGTTAAATAAGGATGATTACTTCCTTGACCATATTGTGCTTGATTGAAGTTCAATTGCTCCACATTGTTGTTTTCCATTAGGAAGAAATCAATTGTGATATGACTCTCTCGTCCATATAGTTTGCATCCTTACTAAATTGCTTTGAATGGAGAGAATGAGGCAATTGTCAGGCTGTTCAATTCCTTAGTGAGGTTATCGATTTAGCCCTGCAATGTTGTCACTAAATCTACCACAATCATTCCTTCTAGATCTAAGAAAGTTGATTGCTATCTACTTCGTTCTGATATAAAAAGACAACTATTGTTCGCCATCTCTTCAAACAAATTGTGTGTCACTTGCACTTGTGGGCATGAAATTCCTTAATGATAGCCATTGAACCCTAGGCTCGTAAAGTCCATAAGGGTCATTTACTCTCCATGATGTATGTCCTCCATTATCGTTCTTTCTATCTCTTCTTGGCATTTAACTTTTCTGATTCTTCATTGTTTCCCTGTGATGTTCAAATTGATGTATCTTCTGCATTGTGCCCAAACTTCCTACTTTTTTTTAATTTTTAATTTCTTATTATTAGGTACCATAATTACAAGAAAGGGTAATAATTCCTTAAAACAAAGGAATTCAAAAAGTCCAAAACTAATTACCTAGCAACGTCACAAAAAACTTGTTGAGCAAGTTTTACCTAATATAAAATCCTCAATATCCGCATACAGATCACAAACTTGTAGTAATTAAGATATCGATCCCACGAAGAATTAGATAAAACTAAATGAACCTAAATTTTTCTAAAGTTAAGAAATATGATTAGAGGGAAAATATAATTCAGAAATTAAAACAATCAATTAAAATAAAGCACTAAACCACTTAATAATTGAGTTGTCACAATAGAACAAGGTGTAGGAAAATCCCGGGAGGAACATCACATGCTCCAGCAGCGGAAAAACAAAATTTTGTTACCGGGACCTTCCCAAAAGCCAGGATCCAGGTGTCGGTATGAAGACTCAAACCAGAATAGCCAATAGAGACTATCTCTAAAGGTATCCACGCAGAGATCAGAAAACCTAACCGGGACAAACCCCTTTGACC
>JANZLH020390105.1:0-11488 GCA_026770325.2 Erythroxylum fimbriatum
CTACATTTTCCAACTTTTAACTTCCAACATTTCACATATAATAGTTCTAACTTCCAAGAAAAGTTTGGGGTCCAACACTCTAAGACTTCCCCTTTTAGTTTTTAATGCTCGGATACCCATCTAGGTGTCTTTTCACTTTAGGAAAAATCTTAGAAACTAATGTAAGACTTCAACATTTAGTTTTAAATAAGTAGGCATCTTTATAAGTCTCCTACTAACTTTAGAAAAAAAATTGCTATCAAACACTCTATAACTTCCACGCTTAGTTTAAATACCTTCATAATTCCTTTAAGTGTCTTACTAATTTTGGAAAAAATATAGAAACCATTTAAGTCAATACAAATAAAGGCCAAGTCAAGATGAGAAGAATAAAAAACTTCACTTCTAATTCAATACATGTAAATTCTTTGCAAATCTTATCTTGGTCATCCAATGTTTCTAAGAGCTCGCAGTGCATAAAATTTATGTACGTGTTGTTCACAGATAAAGCTCAATATCGTCGATAGAACCCTGAAGTTTCAAGCTGTGTGAGTTCACTGTTGAAACAAAGATGAAGGATTATCGATTTCATAAATACTACAAGTCTTTTCCTTCAGATGAGGAGGCAAGGAGATATGTTCTAGAATGAGTGAATCGAGAAAATTGGAGTGAAATGTGTGATTATTGAGCCTCTGTGAAGTTTAAGGTTTGTCTTCTTTCTCTTTACATTTGCTTCCATAAATTTTTTTTGCATTTAATGACTATTTCTTTTGTTTATGTGTAAAAAGTGTGAAAAAGTCAAAGTTAACAAAGGAAAAATTAAAACTCCTCAGAACATCGGCTCTAAATCATTTATTGTCATACGACAAGAATTTGTAAGTTCTTTGTTTAGAAGTTATTATTATATTAGTAAATACAATATAATTTATTATATTTCAATTTTTTAATTCATATAACAGAGTTAAACTCAACTACATGGACAAGAGTATGATACGATCACACTCTACAAAATGACACACTACAAGGAAGGTGAAGGTTAGGCATATGAAGAAACGCAGAATAATTATGTAAGTATAAAAATTTTAATTTTAGAGTTTATATATTTATGTAATACTAATTACTAATATTTGAATTACATCTCGATTTTGTGTTTTAAATTGTTAGACAAGATGTAGGAGTTGTTGTAGAGATCATTATTTGACGAAAATGAGCCCAATGTGGATGACATTTGTAACAACATCCTTGGTACAAGATCAAGGTATATCAAAGGTCTTAGGTATGACCCTAAGCCTAAGCTAACAAAGCTAATTACCTTTAGCCACGAAAATAAAACGTCACAATATGTCATTTGCGACAATTTTGTTTCTCCTCGCCTATTTCCTTTTGCGACAAATATGTGATTGTAGCAAAATCATTTGAGCGATGATTTGGTGAAAATGTTGCAAATAATTTTTTGCTATCTGGCTTTTGCGACCATTTGTTTGACGATTTTTTTTCTTCACAAAATTTTTTTTACGACAACATATTGTCTTTTAGCAACAAAATTTTTCATCACCAAAATCGTGTTCTGTTGTAGTGATAAGATACAAAAGCCCAAGCCTTTCATTATCAAAGTAGGTTAATCAAGTCTCAAGTGAGAGAATATCGAGGGATAAATAATGAACTGTCATAGTTGATTTGTATGAAAATTACAAATTAAAATATTGATATGAAAGTTTAATTTTTAAGCCAAATTAAATCATATAATAATCCAGATAAATTAAACTAGTTCAAATAAATTTTTTTATTTTAATTGATTGAAATTTATTTGAATAGTTTAAAATATCAAAAATCAAAAGTGAGAATAAATAAAAATTTCTCAATGGTGAATTTGTTGCCACTTTGCTTGATTAAAAATTTAATTATTTTTGTGCTTAAAATTAATACTAAGAAAGTTAAATTCAAAATTTAAAATTTAAAATGATTTTATGAAACTTCATGAAAATTAAGGTTAATGCCTTTAAATCTTTGTTGGCTTTTCATTCACTTAGAAAATATTTTACATTTAAGTTTCAAACTAATCAAGTCCAACGTAGGATAGAAAAAAAGTATTAAAATTAATTATTTGTTCTATTATGAATATTTATTAACTTATGACAGAATAGTTATGTAGTTATACGTATCCATAATTATATAAGAAATTTTATTAATCATATTAATATAAAAATTTAAAAGGATGCTAATTATTTATGGTAAATAATGGTTGATAATATTAGTTAATTTGAATTTAGGTTGAATTATGCAAAACTAAAAAGCCAACCAACGTTTAAGATTTTGAAAATTTTAAAATGGAACTGTTAAAGGTATCATTGGCCTAAAAGGTTTAAAAATAGTCAAGGTTAACTGGAGTACAATGAACAATTTGCACTCACTTCTAATTATAGCCTTTTTTAGTCTTAGAAGTCCTTTTGTAATATTAGGAGTCAATGATTTCACATTCCTTTTGGAAAACAAAAAGAAAACATATTGCACCTATAAGGTGAGAATGAGCATGTTAATACAACTAAAAAGGAATGAGGTTGCTTACAGTTAAAACAAGAGCAATGACAAAGAATTGTAGACTAGGACAATCTTGAAAAGATTATAGCTTATATGTCTTGAATTGGTTACATGCCATATAATAGTGTTTGGAGTAATGGAGTTACCTTAAATTCCACCTAGATAACATGTTTAAACTAGTGTGATTTAAGATTCCTTTTATTAATAATGTTTTCCTTTTCTATGAGTATAGTGCAATAGAAGAATTATGGATCCATTGATTCATTCGTGAAAATTCTTCTATTTCTTTCATTCCAAATGGCATAAATAGTACAACTCAAAATTAATTTGAATGATGTGAGATCCTCTTTACATTGCTAGGTTACTTTGCTTGCCCACATGATTATGTTATTCCAATTTTGCTCTATAAAGGTCTGTTACATAAATATTACATTTGAATCCATATCTATTTGGTGTAGACACAGTGGAACATAAAGTGATTAAAGGATTCATGACGTTTATTTCTAACCATGCATATAATGATATATGAGTGGTTTGCTTTGATTATATCCATTATATTAAGCCTTTATTAAATGGATATCCAAATCACAAAAGAAGCTTTAAGGAGGTTGCATTTGAACCAACAGAAACGCATGTTACTTGCCATTATTGGTTTGGGAATAGATCTATGTAAGATAAATTTGTGAAATTATCTGAACTATGTGCTAGTACATTTAGAGTATTGATTTGAGTTCTAACTTGTAAGTTCTCCATTGGGAAAGAGACTATGGTTGCAGCCCTAGTTGTTTTTGTAACACCCCACTCCCGCAAGACCCGAACTTGATATCGATGGTGATATCCGAGTTCGTGCCCGCGAAGGTGGCGTACTAGAGCACTCAATTAGACCAAACTCAGTACAAAAATGGTTTTTTTTCTTGGAAGCACAATCACAAACATAATATGCGG
Source organism: Erythroxylum fimbriatum (assembly GCA_026770325.2). Classification (NCBI taxonomy): domain Eukaryota; kingdom Viridiplantae; phylum Streptophyta; class Magnoliopsida; order Malpighiales; family Erythroxylaceae; genus Erythroxylum; species Erythroxylum fimbriatum. The sequence goes on from JANZLH020390105.1 coordinate 3,463, forward strand.
AAATCAGTAATCAATTTGGGACCCACTTTCATTCATACACATCTTCAATCAATACATTACAATCAATCGAATTTCGATAGCCCATTGGGGCCCACTATAATTACAAAACCCTATCTTACAGAATTTGCGGAATACACATTGATACAAAACAAATCAAATACAGAAGACAGACGCAACTGATCCCGACCTCTTCCTTCACTCACATGCAGTAGGTATACTCCCGTTGCTTAACGGGGTATTCTTCTGAGTCCTGAAAAATAATTGCAAATTTTGGGTGAGTTTTGCAAACTTAGTGAGTGACCATCATTGATGGCTCGCCCAGTCACATAACACATATCACAACATTGCACATTTTACACTTCTCGTTCAATACAATTTAATCACTTATTTTATGCATATGCAGTGCACATGAGATTCACTTTCCATTTTTTATTTTGTTGTGATCGAGTGCCTAAACTGTTCCATGAAGGGCTCATTAATAACTGTCCCATATAGGGCTCATTAAACGTTGAGCTTGAGGCTCTAGATCACTTTTGAGCTCGAAGCTCATTTTCATTCGTTGAGCTTGAAGCTCTGATCGTTGGCTACTCTGGTCACAACAACCATTATATTTCATTCATTCATGAGATGGAATGCATCACTCACATTTGCATAGACTCATTCAAATTTTTCTCATATCATCAGACCTTAGTTCGACATTCAACATTAAAGTTGAGAATTCACACTTTGTATGAAAATGTACATTCAGAACACATTTAGCTATCACATTAAGTACACTTAGTTCATCCAATTAACATTCAATGAGCACTTTAATATCCCAATCACAGAATTCACACTTTGTCTGCAACTGCACATTCAGAACACATTTAGCAATCACATTAAGTACACTTAGTTCATCCAATTCACATTCAATGAGCACTTCAATATCCCAATCACACATCACATCATCGGACCTTTTGTTCGGAACCCAACATAATCAATCACAATTACAAAATTATTCAATATTTAAATAATACAATAATTCAAAGAACAACCAATGAAGAGAGACCATCTCAGTTTACTCACACTATGCTCCAATTTAGCAATTTCTTCTAAGATCTGGAAACTCCTTGATATGGGCGCGTATCCTGCACATCGACATTATGTCGTACATACAATGCACATACATTAATACTTGCACAATTATAACCATTCATGTAATGCACACATGTGTATGACAATGCAAGTTCATGACAATCCCGGGTATCTTCCTTTTGATACATCACAAAGTCATTCTTATATGAAAACTTGAGTAAGTATAATTTATACTTAGGTTTATGCCTCACTAAACCCATTAAAATCTCCATTTCTTTCTCATTGACTTACTTCAGAAATTTCCAAACCACACTTTTTTTGGGTCTATCGTTCACATCAAATTAGAAAGCGAAACTAATATGATTTGGTCATACTCTTTTTGAGAAAAGTGTTCCTTTATGTCTTGTGTTTCTATGGATACCAAAATCACTCAATTTGGTTCAGTACTTTGGAAGCTATGCCTCAATTAGTTTTAGACTGCTCTTACCCAAAAAAGTTTACTATATCCATCTTAAAATCTAGAAATTCAATATATTAGACACTGAATCAGAATTCGACTTCTTGAGACCACTTATAGACCCATATCTCTAGGTTACTCCAATTTAAAAATCACTTCATTTGGAATCCTATAGATCCAATTTTAAGATAAACATTGAAGTATGCTCAGCAAAACTAATCCCATTTACACTGTCCTAACAGACTCCCACACTTTTCTTTAGTCAATCTCTTTCAATTCAACATCAATTAATACAAATTTTCGTGGAGATATAGGAAAATGTGTTAGGAACCTATTGCTTCAAGAACCAAGTCATTTTGGAGGTCTAGAGGAGGAGTTATGGTCAAAAGAAGCAACCAAGTTTATGACCTTACTCAAACTGAAACTATGTTGGCGCGATGTCCATAACGCTTTCTAAAAATTTCGGATTCCTTTCTTTTTAGACCATTTGAAAGAGGACTTTGAGATCTACAACTTTCATAAAGACCTCAAATCGAGATTCGGTCTCTAAGGGTGCGAAAAACGCAATTATTGAAGCTATACAGTGGATGTCCGTTAAACGGACATGGACTGGCCAAATTGCACCAATTCATCCGAGAAGGTCTGTTAAACAGACTTCCATGTCCGTTTAATGGACATTCACTGTCTTTGGGGTCTTTTCAGACCTGAGAAGGTCTGTTAAATGGACCTAATGTCTGTTTAACGGACATATGTCTCCCAAAACTCCCTCGAAAGCCTCTTCCAAGGTTCCTACACTCAATCTAACCTCATATACACCCATACACTTCTCAAATTCACCTCTTTTAGCACAAAAACACTTCATATCAACTCACATACAAATTAGATTTCATTAAACTCTCAAATTCTAACCCATTTCATTCAACATACTCAACTACATCTCATCATTTAAACATTCCTATTCTTTTCCCAAAACCTATCTTATTCATAAATATCAAACACTTCATATTCAAAATCCAACATCTCAAGTTGATGACTACCTCATGTATACTTCAAGCTTAGCTCAAAAACCTCCTTACCTCAATTCATCTTTCCTATGTGCTCATAATCACCCAATTCACAACATAAACATATACATTCATCCAAGTGTTTGCCACATTAGTTCTCATTTTCACATCAAAATTTGGACTCTTAAGAGCACAATTTATAATCGATGTCTTCATAAGAACGATAGCCATAAGTCTCTAGTTTAAGCCAAATCAAGAATCAACTGAATCGGATAACTACCAAGCAAGTTATGACTAACACAAAAGTATATCAGTAAAAGTTTTTCCTACTACCAATTTCCAGATTTTTCCAACTTCTAACAATTAACCTCTAACTCTCATACCTAGCTTATCTCTTCCATTTCACCCTGTCAATCTCTATCCAAATCAACTCAATACATAAATACATCAATCACAACCAAATTATGATCTAACATGATCATCAACCAAAATAGAGCATATAAACCCATCCATTCATAACCAATTTTCCATACTCTTCTAAACATCATTATATACAAAACTCTAACTTCCAAAACATCTTTATGACATAATACATATCATTAATCATCATAAATAAACAAAAGCAAGAACTTTACCTAGGTTTCTGATCAATCATAACCCATACATGCAATTCACAAAATCAAGTCATCAAAACTCAACTTACCCTTCATTCTAGCATATACCAAACTCTTTATCATGGTCATTCAACCTCTATACTATTTCTATACATCATCACTCATCAATAACCCAAATTTTACACACCATTCACTGTACACAACACTCATATACCCAAAACTTCATCTCATGAAATTAACCTCTAAATATCATCACAATTGATTCATTAAACCAAAATCCATGATATAAATCAAGATACTTACTTGATTTAGCGTCCAAGCTCCTTTAAATCACCAAGAACCCTAGCTCCCAAGCCTCACTTGTTCACCATCTTCAAGGAAGCAAGGATAGGTTTTTCTTGTGACAATGAAGAAGATGATATGGTAGGAGTAACAAGTGAAAGATGGAAGCTTGAAGTCACTTGATGGAAGTTTAGGTGAGTCAAGAATGAAGGAGAAGAAGAGAAGAAGAAGGAGCCACGAAATTTGGAGGAAAATAAGAGATAAATTGAAGACAAAACAATTAAGTTGTCTTTTAAGGGAAGAGTAACGTGAATGGAGTGTGTGGTGAGTGGTAGTGACACTTGTCACTGCCACTTGTCACCTTCCTATAGTCCCAAGTGGACTCACTTTAAAAACTAGTATATTTGTCTCTAATTTTTTACTCCAATTGTCTCCCAATTTTCAATGACACTTGTCAATAATTCCAAAAGCCATTTAACAAAATTTCCTTTGCCTTTTGACAGTAAATTTTACTATTATTTATCAATTGTCTTGCCACTTGGTATTTTCCTGGTCCAGAAATTACCCCGAATTTTTCAGAAAAATTCCCAATATTGTTCAAACTTTTTAAAACAACAATTTCACTTTCCAAATCAATTTTCAATGCAAACAAATCACAATTCTCAATAACAATCACATTTAGTAATAATTATACCCGGAATGTCGATGAATGCATGTACAATTATTGTTATGTGCAAAGATTCACTATTCATGTGCATATGCACCTTATGTAATGCATGAGCATGAGACGTGTTGTCCCAATTTCTTTGATTGATCTCACATGTACCACATTTTTAGGGTTCTAACCCTTTGGATTGAAACAGGATGTTACAACTCTCCCCTCCTTAAAGAAATTTCATCCTCGAAATTATTATCTAATTAAGTAATAAGGTAGGGGTACCATTATCTCCTATGCTCCTCCGTTTCCACAAACTTCACCACTCGAATACTTTCTTTCAAAAGACCACTATTGGTAGATTCAATAGGTCTCTTAATCCCTTATTTAGATATCACACTTTCTTAATTAATTCCTTAATGACTTTCAGCTCAGTAACACATTCTCGGATCATAACAATACTTCTTAACCATATCCGTGTAACATTTTGTGAACCCGAAACATCTTTTATGATTTATAGTGACTCATAAATCTATAGTCCTATTCTCACCATGGTTTCATATAACCCAATTTAGGTCAAATTTAGTTCCCCCTATTTACACCTTTATCTCCATCTAATTGCTTCTTGGCAGAGGTGATAATCTTCGAATTATTTATTTTTTTCTTACTATTTTACGTCTCTTTAAAGTCAGAACACTTAGCTCTTATATCTATCTCACGATATTCCATAACCTCGATGTTGATCCACTTAACTCATTCATCACTAACTGAGATCACTGAACCCCTATTACAAATTCGTTTCGCTCATCAATGTTATCTCAAATCAATTATGGCCTTCAACCCTTTTTATACCCTCTTCATTTCAATGTAGGGGGCGAACGACTCCTTTTTGTTGTATAAGGCCTCATACCATATTCTAATGGAATCATCAAGATAACGATTGATCTGTTTGCAATCAATTTGAACTGTACATTAGTCTCATGTTTCTATGAACTTCAAAACTATAAGTGTTACCCATATCTCCAATAGTCAAGACTATTGGTAACTCGAACTTATAATCACTCGGTTTTACATTCTAAACCATCAATTACTCTTTCGATGTACTCTTACTAGATGGTATTACACATACTTCTCAATCCAATCATCCATATCATGTACTCAAAAGTTGGATCTGTTTTCAATTCCTCGATAAAGTTCACAATTCCTACATCCTCAATTTGGGCTTTGCCAATCCTTTTATACACAACGGATTTTGAATTTCAATAGCTAATAATACTTTCTTTTTGCCCCTTTTTAGGTCGACATTCTGCACTCATTATTACACTCGGTAACCTTATCATCCAAATTTGTGATATTCTGCTAATTCAATACATTGAATTTTCTATTCAATACATTGAATTGCAACTCTAGCTTTATTATGAAGTACTCAATTGCACAATCCCTTCCAATCCTTTCAGACTCACTAATTCCCTCAATCTTTACTGATCTACATAATCATATAAATATCCAAAGTTTTTATGTACATAAAATGTCTCCAAGCTTTCAAACCAATTACTATAGCAGCAAAATTTCAAGTCATATATCAAAATTTTGCTCATAAGGCTATAATTTCTCCTAGGTACACAAAATCACTTTACTATTGCAATAGATTGCATCTTAACTTTAAAGGGGAAACTTCATCATATACTACAAAATCTCCAAATCGAAACGGTACAATTAACACTGGGGTTCTAAGTTCCTCAAATTTTCATTTTACAATCATCGCTGATACGGCTTCCATATTTTCTTCAAATATTCGAACTTTAAACACTTTCACAATACCATCTACGCTCATAGTCACAAGTTGATACAATTTTGTTTGGATCATTAGAACCTCCAATAACATAATACTATCGGGGACATTGTTAACTCCAACCGATATAACCTAAGACTCTTTATGCCCATAATTTGTTTTGGTAACTCTTTAAGGAACTAATTCCTCAGTGCAGTAGTATTATCACATGTTATTCTCAATTCCCCAATTAACTCCCTTTCTCGACTTATTTCCTCAGTTCATTCGATTTCCTGTGATTTCACATTGACTTATTCTAATGTCTGTTCATTCATACCAGTTTCTTCACACATTTCAATTTATTTGCAAACATAATTCCCTGTGGTGGTAACACATTCATCATATATATAATTTGTGTCTCCCATATTTACATAAACTATAATGTTAATCTAAGTTCACCTCACGTTATTGAGAGTGTCCCCTCGAATTTAAAAAAATCCACTTATATTGTTGGGTACTTTACCTCAACAAAATGCATACACTCTTAGTAGTAGTTTCTAACTCTTATACTTGAGTCTTCACTAGGGATGTAACTCCAATATTCACTTTTGACTCATTATTTATTCATTTCTGATTTATTCCTTTATTGGTCATTCTTAAATTGAATCAACTAGTTTACTGACCCTATCTCAGTGATTTCTTGGTACTATCCTCGATATTGTTCATAAAATCCTTGTCAATCAACTATTTCCCATGATTACTTATCAGTCATTCTTAGTACCTCAAGCAAATCAATTTCAACATTTCATAATATCTTAATAAGATCAATTCGTATCATAACTTATATGATCAGAACATCCTTATAATAAGGCTCAATAGGGCAATAAGCAAATTCATTTACTCCAGTACCTTGGCATATGCCACCATCAATTAACCAATTAATGACATTTGCTAATGATCCTTGAATCCCAATTGATTCCAGACAACACTTCTATCTCGTTCTTGCCTGCAATTAGGGTATCTCAACACAATCGTGACAGAAACCTATTTTTTTGTTAGGCCACTATTGTGCCCTGCAGTTTCTTCCTCACATTAACACACTTATTAACCTCAATTCTACTTCTGTTTTTCCAGAATTTTACCTCTTCTAATACTACATCATTTCGTTTGAGTGCATTCACTCTTCTCATTGATTCATCATCCTTTTCCTTAATCGCGTTCATACATAATATCTCAACTTATTCGAATTTCTAACTTTCTTCATACTACACATCATTCATCTCTTGTAAGGTCATTTATAACTATTTTATTCCCTCTCTTTTTTTTCTTCATTTTTATCCCATTTTCCTATTGTCATTTATTGCATCTTCGATATGTATATCCTTAATCCACTCAGAATTATAGATGTAGAATCATCATGAAACTTTGACCTCAATATCACAGACATATTATTACACTAAATCATAACTTTTATCACATTTATCCGACAATCATTTCAAATCCAAGTCTAACCTTTCAATTCCTTTAACCTGGATCGCACATGTTAGTTTCATCATTTCCACTTATATATCATTTCCACTTATATCCTTTCTTTCTTCAAACAATCCATAACAATGCATTCGCGTTAAGTTCACATTCGAGGATATATCCTCATAGTACAATATTAACATCATATTCTATAAGACATTCACCACTACAACTGTGTTAAATCTTGGTCTGACATATCTAATCATATACAACTTCTTATTTCGACATAACCACAACCTCCATTTTCTTACATTATGACATATCATCACTTTTCTCACTATTTATATCAGCTTAAACACATAACACATGCTCATGCGTGTGACTCATACTCATGCGACTCAGACTAGGGATCAGTTGCCACTGTCTGCTATGACATTACTTAAATGCATATAACTTGACTCATATTTCAGAAAATGCCCATATAAGATAGTACTTCTGGGCTTTGATACCACATAAATGTAACACCCCACTCCCGCAAGACCCGAACCAGACATCGATGGTGATATCCGAGTCCGTACCCGCGAAGGTGGCATGCTAGGGCACTCAATCACTCAAAAGTCGGTACAATTTTTTTTTTGAAATCACTAACATATTTTGCAGAAATCGATATTCAGATCGGGCCCACTTTCATTCATAAATATT
>JANZLH020390119.1:0-11486 GCA_026770325.2 Erythroxylum fimbriatum
GATTGTTGGAATTGGAAATTGTTGTAAATGGAAGGAAATGGAAATAAAATTATGATTGTTTTGTGATTGTTAGAAACCTATAATTGAAAATTATTATAAATGGAAATGGAATTATGATTGTTGGGATTGGAAATTGTTGGTTATTGTTGGAATAGAAATGGATTTATGAATGTTTTGTGATTGTTGGAATTGGAAATTGTTATAAATTGTTAGGAATGGAAAAACAATATTGAACGTTTTATGATTGTTGGAATTGAAAATTGTTGGAAATTGTTGGGAATGGAAAAACAATATTGAATGTTTTGTGATTGTTGGAATTGCAAATTGTTGGAGTATGTTTTGTGTTACTTATTATATATGTTGAATGTTTTGAATTTTTAGCTTTTGACTTATATAGAATGAGTTATATTATATAAGATGGATATGCATATTGTCATTGTGTACTACAATTATGTGTTATTTATTTTTTTGTATAGATAAATGGAAGGAAGTTCAAATACTCCCTATCAACCTAGTTCAGGAAGATACAGTGATCCAACTTGGGCTCACGTTGGTACGGTTCCCATTCAAAAGAATCATACCATTTGCCTGTTTTGTAACAAGCATTTGAAAGGTAGAGGAATTACCCGATTGAAAAGGCATTTAGCTGGGGTTAAAGGTGATGTGGAAGTGTGTAAATAAGTAAGTCATGATGTGAAGTGGCATATGAAAACATTGCTTGATGAACATCAATTTGAGAAAGATAGAAAGGAAAGATTGAATTTTGAAATTGGTAGTGGAAGTTCATTTACTGGTTTCTGTGGTGATTATGGAAATGTTGAAGGTGGAAGTGGTAGTGGTAGTGTTCCACCTCAGGATCAGGAAGATCTGATGTGAGGAAGAGAAGAAGGTAGGTGACTAGTTTCTTTGCACCACGAACAACTTCTGAGACTTTGTTTGGGATATTTGATGAAGTTGTGAATGAAGTAGGGCTAGAAAATATTGTTCAGTTTATTATTGACAATGATTCCGCTTATAAAGCAGGAGAAAAAAGGTTGCAGAATACCTATAATTCATTTTTTTGGACTCCTTGTGTTGCGCATTGCATTGACTTAATGCTGGAGAATATAGGAGATCCTAGGTATTTTCCTGTTATTGATGAGACTATGCAGAAGGATAAAAAGGTGACAAATTTCATTTATAATTGTGCATAGGTTTTGAATTTGATGAGAAGGGAATTTTCCAATGGTAGGAATTTGTGTCGCCCTGCTGTGACAAGATTTGCAACAAATTTTTTATCACTTCAGTCTTTTGTTTCGATGAAGAAGGAGTTAAGGAAAATGTTTACAAGTGATAAGCGGGTTGCATCTCAGCATGCTAGGTCTGTTAGGATTTATTTTTAATATATCCTATTTTTATTTTTGGCATTTTAAATTGAACATGGGAATTTTCTTCATAATTGAAGATGTACCTTAATTGCTGTTTGGGTATTGAAGTTTTTTTGAAGTAGATGACACTTGGGATTTAAATTGGAAATATTTAATTTGCATAACTTTCGGTGATTATAGCAATTATCCTTATTTGTATAGAAATCTTCTAAGGAAATCAAGTGGTTGCGTGAATAAGGAGGGTTGGTTTTGAAGCTGACGTGGAATGCATGTGTAAGGGTTTCTTGGGTCTGCGCATACTCTTGAGTGGTTTTGGGGGATGAACGAAAAGTTGTGAAGGTGTTTTGACTGCTGCTTTGGTTTTGGTCTTTCTCCCTTGATTGAGTTAAGTTTTTGTGAGGCTTTTGCAGCAGTATAGTCACATCATCTTAATCTCCAACAAGCAGTCCAAGTGTGATGGGCAGTTGATGTTTTTGCTGAGTGATATACGTTAATTGATGTTTGCAACACAAAGAAGGTTTCGTCATAGATCAGTACATATATTGTTGGTGCTGCCACTTGTCTATTTTGGTGAAGAATTTCAGACTTGAAATTGTTGCGTTCTTGTTTTATTTGTTTTTGCTTTTGAGTGGAAATAGTTAGGAAAATCCTCTGACGAGGTTAACACGAGTCGGTCGTGTTATTGGGCGTGAAAATCTTTCACGGGTAGTTAGGTTGTGGGTCGGTTACATAGATTGGGTCTTCCGGGGTAGATCAATATGGTGTAATTTTTTGTGAACTACAGTGAAAGAGTTTAATCTGGGTGAGGGCCCCGCAGACGTAGGCAAAGTGTGCCGAACTGCGTTACCAAATGTTGGTGTCTTCGTTATTTTGCAGTTGTGATTTGTTATCCACTTGTGCGTAGAAAAATTTGTGGATAATCTGCGAATTGATTAACGATTTAATTATTTCAACTTCGAAACTTGCAAGTTTTATCTTTAACAAAAGGTCTCCATTTCCTTTCTCTGTCTGCCTTTTTTCCTTCAGTTCTGTTTTATTGATGATCTTATAGGGTTGTGTAGATTCTTTAAGGTGATGATAAACCCGTTTTGAATAGATCTGATTTTACTAACCGAATCAAGTTGCTTTCCATCAATGATGAGGGAGAATGTAGTGAGGAGCAAGAATCATATAGTTAGGAGTTTTTGAAGTCCAATGAGGAATTTGGGCAAATGCTACATATCGTTTATCGGTTTTCATAGTTTCTACATTATTTGATTTGATTTTATTTAGTAATGTTATGTAATGTGTTGGGTTTGGTGTTTGACGCTAAGGAAGAGGCACTGATGTTGCAGGAGTTTGTTGTTCAAGGCCGAATTCGACCTTATGTTACTCAAGTTTTAATGGTAATACCAAATTATTGGTTTCTTATTGGGAAGAATGTTAGTATTTAAGAAATGCAATGATTGTTCGATGTTGGAGTTTGATTTGATGGAATTTTCTTTCTTTTCTTATGCAGCATTCTACCATTGTGTGGCCTTAGATGTTGAAGGACGATGTTGCAGTTCATCATTAGATGGTGATGACTTTGGTGATTCATTGAAGGCCGTAAAGAAATCTGCAAGTCGGAGAAGAAGAGGCAAATCAAAGAAAAAGCTGGAAGGTATCTTAGAAAACCTGGTGATGAGAATGATGGAAAACAATAGCAGATGTCAGGAACAACGAATCTAAAACTGTGTACAGGTGATGATGACAGTAAAGAAGGTGTTATGGCAGATGCTGGAGAAGGTAAGGGTACCGAAGTAGTTGTTTTAGGAATACCAGTTCGTTTTGATTCTTAAACTATAGAAAAATAATATTGTTAGTTTTCTTGCTATTTTAAAAGGGATATTTGTTTCACCGGCCATCGATGCCTACGTTTATTTTCTGTTTTTTTCCCTTGCCTGTTTTGATGAAAATGGAGAAATATGTATTGATTCATCCTCTCCAGAACTCTTTAAAATAAACCAAAATTCCAAAATTTTATATCAATGGCATAAACGTTAAGAATTATTGAGTTGGGAAGCCAACTAAATCTCAAAGTAATAAATTTTGGTTGTCTTTATTTGACTAAACAGTTAAACTTATCGACCCCAAATCTAGACTTTCATAAAAACACAGAGAGACGTATATAATAAATACGTACGCCGCTGATTTTGAGATGCAATATCACTTAATAGGTGATAAGGTTAGATTTATCTGACACAAATCTTCGCAATAATTGAATGTAAAGATGCAGAATTTGAGAATTATTGAGTGTAGTAATTGAGTGGGAAAATCCAGTATAAAGATTTGATCATAGCTCTGATTGCGCTGACATAAATCTCCTCATATCAAAGTTGTTGGTTCATTTATAATCTCAACTCTGTTATGTTAAGAAAGTTGATATTACTCACATCTTTAAAACTAGAGGAGCTCAAGAAAATTTAAAACTTGAGGAGCTCAAGAAAATATGACGGCATTCCTGTTAACATTAGATTATCTGACAAGCCAACTAAATTTTAAATTCTAATTTTCCTTATCAATCCACAATTTATGCTTCTTTAAAGAGAATTTATGATTATTCTCAACAAACAAACAGAGCCTGCACATCATATCTATTCCCCTTTCCAAGCAATTAACTCATATTGTCCAAGAAAATAAAGGAAAAAACCTATAGTGACAAAAGTTAATACTCTAGTCCACCTGTTAAAGTATATCTTCTATTTCTTCATGTTTTTAATTGTTGCGTAAAGCTAAAGCTTTCCAACTTATCTGCCCTTCTTTCTTTCTCTTGCTATTGCTTCATTTTTTTCAGAATGGGCAAGAAAGAAAAGTGTCATCGACTCAATGAGAAAAATGAAGCTATGCTAGAGCTTATAAGGAAACCAACTCCTCTCTCGTTGAAGTAGGTAGGGGCCTTGTGTGTTTTCACTATTAATACTTAGTTTTCTTTCGTGGCTCAAGATTTAAATTTTCTATGTTTTTGCTTCATTTCTCCATCGTAATTATGAATACTTCCTTTTGCAATTTGTGTGTTTGACGTCAAGTTTTTCATTTATAGTCAGAATGTTCAATTTCAGATAAAAACATGTTGTATTTCTATTGTTTTTATCTTCAAGACTATATCAGTACTAGAGGGAATAGCTATTGCCATTAACGTTATATTATGCCTAATCACAGGAGATGTGACATTAATTGCTTCAAACGAGATTATTTTCAAAGAGAATGAGGAAAATTGCTTCAAATGAGGGATGTGATATTAATTTCAATTCTTTTATTGATCCATCTGATCTGTTTAATATGGAGAATACAGACAAGTTTTTCTTTTCCTATTTCATTTTTATAGTGTTGTCTAACCTTATACTTTTATTTATTTGATTTGAATGTATAATTTTTAGTTGCTGGTCAAGAATACTATGAAAATGGCACTGTTTCTACTAGAGAGTATTATTGTTATAGGCTCCAAATAAGAAAACCTAATTAGTCAATGTTGCTTCATAGCTTAAGGCTACTCTAGAAATTTGTTATGGGTGTTTATATAAAGATTGAAACATTTAAACTTGATTTCCATAGAAAGAGATAAAATGAAAAAAGGACAGAGATATTACAGGGTGTTTTGGACAATATTGCCATCAGTTAGATTGAAGGTTATCGGATTGACAGTCGAGTTGTGCTCCTAGCTTCCTTTGTCGGTGGTCCAAAGAACATGAAACATCGTTATCTTGACGCAATGGCTCTAGTACAGAAGTATGGTAAACCTGACATTTTCCTCACCATGACTTGCAACCCAATGTGGAAGGAGATTAAAGATAACCTTCAGTTTCATGAAAAGCTGTAAGATAGGCCTAATTTATTGGCTAGAATTTTTAAAGCTAAATTTTGAGATCCTTAAAAATGAACTAATCAAGAAATAGATCTTTGGAGAGGTTGTTGCATATGTTTATGTTATTGAGTTCCAAAAGCGTGGTTTCCCTCATGCTTTTTTGTTGCTGATACTTAAATCGTATTATAAATTACTTAATCTAGAATCTTATGACCAAATCATATATGCTGAAATACCAGGCCCTGTTTAAAATTTGCATTTATATTCTTTTGTCATTAAACACATAATCCACGGTCATTATGGTCATATGAATAAAGATATTCCTTGCATAAAAAATGATGTTTGTAAGAACCATTATCCTAAAAATTTTGCTCCTTTCACTGTCCATGATGAGGATAGTTATGCATGTTATAGAAGGAGAGATGATGGTTGAAAAGTCATGATTTTTAAGCATGAGGTTGATAATAGATGGGTGGTTCCTTATAGTCTATACCTTTTGCTTCTCATTGATTGCCACATAAATGTTGAAATATGATCTATTGTTAAGCTTGTTAAGTACTTGTATAAGTATGTCTTCAAAGGCCATGATCTTGTTAATTTTAGTATTCTTGATCAACAGACCATTGTTGATATTGATGAAATCAGTAATTTTCAAGAAGGTTGTTGGATTTCGCCTCCTGAAGCTTTTTGGGATATGTATGAGTTTTGCCTAGCAGAGATGAGTCCATCAGTTTATGTGCTTCAGGTTCATCTTCCTGATTAACAATCTATCTCCTTTGAAAAAAAATTCAGATTTATCCTATTTGTTGAGAAAAATTGACTGCTCAAGAACAATGTTAACTGAATTTTTAAAAACGAATTCGACAAACAAAAAAGCTAAGGAGATGAAATGTTTGTATAAATATTTTTCATAACATTTTGTTTGGACCCCAAAAACAAGAACATAGTCAGAATGGAGTTGAAGGAAAGTCATAGGAAGGTTGTTATTGTTGACCCTAAAGAAGGAGAGAGGTATTACCTAAGGTTATTACATATGCATGTTAAAGGACAAACATTATTTGATCACTTATTGACTGTTGACGGTGAAAAAACAAGTTGTTTTAGGGAGGTTGCACTAAATGTAGACTTGCTAGCATCTGATTCTTATATAAAACAAATTCTAGAGGAGGCTGCTTTATTTCAAATGCCAACTTCACTTAGACTTTTATTTGCTACGCTCCTGTTTTATTGTTCACCAACGAATCCTAACCAACTTTAGGAAACATTCAAAGACTATCTTTGTTTTTATTACCATCATTCTTCCTCCTATAATGCATATACATCCCTAGAACAAATGGGGAAGAGCTTGAGTGATTATCATTTTGCTGAATATGATTTTACAGTCAATTATCATGAGCATCTTACTAGAGAAATAAAAAGTGAGAAAAATACACATTGACCCAGAAGATTTGTTATTACATTCAAGGTTGAACAGGGAACATGAATACATATTTGATTTGATTTTATAATTAATTTTTGGTTCAAACGTTAGCAGCTTTTTTATTGATGGTCCAGGTGGAATTGTGAAAACTTTCTTATACAAAGCTCTTCTCGCAGTTTTATAATCACAGGGTCATGTTGCAATTTCTATTGCGACATCAGGTGTTGCAGCATCGGTCATTCCTAGTGGTAGGACAACACACTCAAGATTTAAGATCCCACTTGATTTTTCGAAGAAGAAAGTTTGTCAGTTACGTAAATAGAGCAGTATTGCAAAACTAATTTTTGAATCCAGTCTCATTTTATGGGACGAGGCTTCAATGGCAAAGCGAGAAGCCATTGATGCTTTTGATGATTTACTGCAAGATATTATGGAGTTCAATCAGTCTTTTGGAGGAGAGATTATTATTTTTGGTGGTGATTTTCGTCAAACATTACCCGTTATAGACCAAGCCACAAAATAATAGTTAATTGATTCAAGTATTGTAAATTCACATTTGGCCACACATGAGCAAATTATCTTTAACCATAAATATGAGAGCTATATTAAATCCAGCTTTTTGTGACTTCTTATTAAGGGTAGGAGAAGGTATAGAGCCTGTTGACGAGCAAGCTCAGATTTCCTTACATGAATAGCTAGTTATTCCTTATCATAATAAGGATGAATCTTTTAACATGTTATACTTTTTATAACTTATTATTTACTATCCATTTTATTGTTTCTTAAAAAAAACTTTGACATCTTTCAAATGCATTGTTAGCTTCACCAGGTTAGTTCAAAACGTCTTCCCTAACTTAAGCATATATTCATTTGATCCATACTAGATGATAAATAGATGCATACTTTGTCCAACAAACACCCGTGTTGATGAAATTAATGACATGATGATCAATAAATTGTCTGGAAATCTACATTCATCTGCAAGTTTTGACATAACAGTTGACCGAAGGCATCACGCAGATTATAAGAATTTTCTCAATTCTTTGAATCCTAAAGGTCTACCTCCTTACATATTATTACTGAAAGAAGGTTGTCCAATCATTTTTCTAAGAAATTTGAATCCAACAAAAGGTTTGTGCAATGACACAAGATTAATATGTAGACAGTTAAAAGAACACACAATTTCTGCAGAGATTGTTTTTGGACCTCATAAAGGAAAATTTGTTTTTATACCTAAGATTCCTCTGCAGTATTATGAAAATGAAAAGAATGAAATACCTTTTGTAAGAACACAATTTCCTGTTCGTTTATGTTTCGCGATGACCATAAATAAGTCCTAGGGTCAGACGTTTGATTATGTAGGAATTTATCTTCATCAACCTGTATTTTCACATGGACAATTGTATGTTGCTTTGTCAAGAGCTAGAACTCCTAAATCGATTAAAGTTTTAATTATTCCAGGTACTTTTGAGTCTTCAAAAATTGATCATAAAGTAAGTAATGTTGTATTCCATGAAATTTTCCAACTGTCTAAGTTATAACATATAAAATTGAAAAAAAAAGGTATATTGATTGATTTATTCAAGTGTATTTAGTATTATTTTATTTACAAAATAATTTTTTAATGTTAATATTTTCTTAACCAATTTTTTTTGGTAGGATGGAAAAAGGTTTATTGATCAAGGATATTTTACCAGGTGCTAAGGGGTGGTCATGCGAAGTAACCATCCAAGAAAACAACAAATTGCTACATCACCTAACAAGCCGTCTAGGAGAAAAAAGTTTATCTTTTTTGATTCAGAGGTATAACAATTATAGTTTCTTCATTTAACATTTTCCTTTTTTCACTAACTTTAGAAAATAATAGTTGACTTGGTTATCAAATCAAAATTTCTATAATTCTCTTTACAGTACTACTCAAGTCATAAAATATTAGGGGTTTTTTTTTCTATTTCTATGCCCGTTTTCTATGAAATGTTGCTACCATTTTAAGTTTAAAATTGTAGTATTTTAATGTGTCAAAATTTGAATTTGTTACTTTTCTATGTTACTAGAATAATTTAGCTTTTTTTAATAAATTTTCTTCAACAAGGATCATGTGTCGAAGCTATCATATTTAACAATGATATCCAAAGAATGAGCCCCATTTTGCAGCCTTATAAAAAATATGTCATTTCTAATGCCATTGTCAAGCCAATTTCACCTTAGTTCCAAGTTGAACATTTGAAAATTCAATGGAATTACAAGTCGCACTGTTGTCGAGCCTGTAATTGATGACGACGACATCCAACCAAGCAAATTCAGCTATACATCCTATACAAATCTTATAAAGTTTATCAATAATAAGGAAAAATCAGTCAGTTAGATCTCTTATCTGTTTCTCTCAGCAACTTTTTTTTCTTCCATTACATATGATTATACTTATCCTTATCATACGATAGATATTTTGGCTATCGGTATTCAAGTTTTAGATGTGACACACATCAATAAAGATGGTAAAGTTTCAACTGTCCAAAAATTTGTTCTTGCCAATAAACAGTATGTTGTATTCCCTATTGTTCTCAACAACTGATAAACTGTATTCCCTATTATTCTCTACAACTAATGAACTCCGATAACATTTGATTCTTTTGACATTTTTCATTTTTATATTAGACAACAAACCATTATATTATCAATGTGGGACGTTTTTGTTACAAATGAAGGCCAACAAATTAAGCCTTGCATACTTATCCAATGCTTGTGTGTCATAAGCTAAACGTTCACTTTTATAATGGTAATTATATTTTCATTTTCGTCATACTATTATATTTTTTATATTTATCCTTGTATTTTCTTTTTGGGCTTACGATTTAAGAATTTCAGGTGTTGCATTATTCATATGATTTGATTATGCAATTCTCATTGATCCGCTAATACAAGAAGTTGCAAATTTTAAAAGTTGGCACTTCCACATTTGTCATCTTTACTTTTCCAATAAACAAACTTCTATCACATTTTTAGATATTTTTATGTTTACGCTTATAATTACCATTTTTTAGAGCCCAACAAAATGACAAGCAGCTGAAAGACCTTGTTACGCAACAGGCTTACCTCAAATATGATCCTGATTTATCTTTTGGATCAAATAAAAAAATTCCAAAGATTATTTTCCTAAAGTCCACCAACAAGGTACATATATTTTATATTCTACAATGAACATTCTTTCTCACCTATTATCTATCTAATTTAAATATTCCTAACGAACATCTATTTATATCTTTTCAGACAACATGGATTAAAGCTCGTATTTCCTTTCAATATATTATGCAAAAATATTGGTATATAAGCTGCAAAAAATGTTTTTGCTCAACCGTAGCTACATAGAGGGTTACATTTATATGTAATTCTTGCAAGGAGAAACATCCAGCTTAACCCAGGTTTAAAACATATCCTTGTATGATTTTAACACATTCCCGAGATACTTGTATGTTAACTTAAATTTAAGACCATTCATATCAATTCTAAATACAATTTTCTAATATTCTTTATTTATTCAACCATACATTTTCTCATTTACTTTCCTTTCTAAATGTAGATGCCGGTATGATGTTGATTTGACTAACAACATAGGAACTGTCACAACATCCATTTTTTGTGAACTTGCCGAAAATCTCTTGAACTTCAGTACAGTTGAAGCTATGCAGTATTACAATTAGGTTATATTTTTTATAATTATTACAAATAAAAATACATTTGATTATTTTTTATGACATCTTTATTATATGACTAATGATTTGCACTTTTCTCTTTGGCAAAAAGAGTATTGAACTTCCTCTTGATAAAGTCCATGCTGAACTAAAAACAAAAACTTTTCTCGTTCATATCAAACCTGTTCACATGCAACCATCAGACGGAAGGCAACGCTTCACTGTTATCTATTACTGCCAGACTGATGATGTTGAATTAGAGGGAGGCTCAATTTCAAGCGAAAAATGAGATAAGAACGATGATAAAATAAGACTCACAACTATTTCAAGTATCTATCATTATTTATTCAAACATTTTTTTGTATTTATATTTATCAAATTATTTCAACTCTCCTTTTTTTTCACCCCTTACATATCAAATGAATCATTTGCTAATAATGAACTAGAACTGCTGATAACTTTCAATTTTCTTGTTGATGATTGGACAAAAAATCACAATCATAAATTTTAAACATACTTCGTATATACCTTTTGTTAAAGATTCATTGTTACTAGTATTTTACATCTCACCCTTTAAACTACTTCATAATGTTTACTTCTAGACATTTGATGTAACTGTATTTTAACTTACACCAATTTACCTATGTGGTTACTTTTATCTCTTATCAGTTCTTTTGTGAAAATTATATAATTGTCTATTATTTATTGTATTTATTATGTTTTTTTTCCTATACTTCGATTATTTTATTTTTTTCCTTCCACCCCAAACTATCTTCTGCTCATATACTTTGGTTTTTTATATTTTTAGAAGACAATCCTGTTTCTTTTTCGGGAGTTAGACAATGTCTTGACAAAAGACTCCAAAGAATTGAGCCAAAACTGACGTCAAACTCAAATATTCCTATTGATGACTGCAACAAAAAAACTAGATTATCGTAAACTTTTCACCATATGTAAAACAACCTAACCATGTAACTTTTAATGATGATTAATTAAAATTGCTATCTCATATCGTAAACTAGAAACTTATACCTATTATTTGCTTTTTTTTCATATCTTTCTTCTGCTTTTTTTACTTTTCCACGTGATCGAAAAATAATTATCCAATATACTACAAATATATAAGAAACAACCCGTTGATATTATCCATGCAAATTCTATTTAGTACACTCTAATTCAGCTGGGCA
>JANZLH020390183.1:0-11480 GCA_026770325.2 Erythroxylum fimbriatum
CAATGGAAAGATAACATGATAGGCTTCAACTTTCATGAAGACCAATTTCACCAATTCCTCCTAAATCAATCCAAAAAAATGCACCAAAGTTTCAGGTCATCTAACTCGGGTACTGTTCACACAGCCCCTATAGTTCATTTTTAAAGCACAATTCACCACTCTTCTCATCAAAATTGGGCAAAACTTCCTGCATATAAAATGTAGCCAAATGTCTCAATTTTCATTCAAGACAAGCCTCACCTCATTTGCTCAACCACACAATTAGTTATGGCAAAAACATTAGAACATGATCAACTTGCATTTTCCAGCTTTGCTACTCAACCTATAGTCTATCACTTCCAATACCAATTACACATCAATAAGCATCCTAATGAGACAAGAATGCAGCCAATAGGTCTTCAAGACCTTCATTTAAGCACCTAGCCTTAAAAATGGCAGCAGACACACATTTGGTTTTCCTTAATTTTTCATTAATCTAACCTTACAAATCTCCATCTTAAAACTAAGTCAAAACCAATCTAATTCACTCATCATCAACAACCATGAATTGTACCCAAACAATCAAGCCATGCTTTATGAAATTACTACACAATACATCAAAATTCATGCACAAAAATTCCCATTTAATGCATCCAACTACCAAGTCATTCATTAAATGAATAATTAAAGCTTAAAACAAAAACTTACCTAGCTAAGCTTCCTCTTCACTTCTCCAACTACTAGAATTTCTCTACTTTCTAACACCATGCAAGGCTATCATCATGCCAAGAGAGAAGGTGTTTGCTAGGCCCTTTTTAGAGAGAACAAAGTGGAAGGAGGAGGAGGAGCTAACCAATTATAACTAGGAAACTTGAAGAAAATCAAATGGAGAAGAAGAAAGGATAAAGCTTCGGATGAAAAAACAAAGCAAATGAAAATCCTTTTTTCATTCTTCCTATTTAGAGTGAGTTGCCAAAAATGAGTGCCAACCATTAATGGTTTAGGACACTTGGCATATTTAAGAAAAAGACAAATAAGGAAAAAGACAAAAGATAACATTTAATAAGATTAAACCCTAATGACATGACTATTTGACCCGTTCAATGCCAATGGCCCTAATTTCAATCCCAAAATCATGTACCCAATATTGTAGTGCTATTGGACAGAAATTTTTGATACCGAAAATCAACCGGTTCGTCATTTGGCGATTTTTTCGGTCCGGAAAGTTTTCCCGGAAAAGTCCCGAAAAATTTCTAAAATTTCCTTAAAATATAAAACACACAAAACTCACTCCAAATTAATTTTTTCAAACACAATTGCCACATTATTCATAACAAAATTTCATTTAGGCCTAAATACCGGGAAATGTCATGAATGCATGTACATTTATTTTTCATGTGCAAAGTTTCACTGTTCACCAATACAAATATGCATGAAGATGTCTAATCAGTCCTAATCACTCTCACCCTTTTTCAAATTACCATTCTACCCTTCCCGTCGGGGGTGGGATGTTACAAGAGTATTGTCAAATTACTTTATTTTCATTGTCTAAATGATTAAGACTCAAAATTCAGTTTTTTGGAAAAATCTAAAAGTGATTCAATGAGTTATGAATTGTGATTTCAATGGTTTTATTGAGGTATAAACCTAAGTATAAATTATACCTAGGTGAGTTTTGATATGGGATTGTTTATGTGTCAAAACTAATGGATAAATACCCGAGATTGTCCTGAACATGCATTGTACATATTTCATTACATACATGTGCATTTTTAAACTCTTTTAATTGTGCAAATTGTGATATATGTGTATGTTATTTGATATAGAGGAGCAACTGGAACGTCAACCTTTAGACGTTGCCAGAACTTCCAGGCAGTAGCTTCGGAAGCAACTTGTGAGTAACCTAGACGATCTCACTAAATTAAATGTTTGTTTTGTATTATGTTTGGATTGTTGAATGAATGTGTTTTGAATGTTGGATTCCGGACAATGAAGGTCTGATGACTGTGATATATATATAAATGGGATATTGAAGTGCTACTTGTATGTGAATGTGACGAACTAAATGTTCATGACATGATTGATTTTGACAGATGCATTCCATACATGAATGCATGATCAGATAATAAGAGTTGTGACCTGAGTAGCCATCGAAAACGAGCTTAAAGCTTCAAATGTAATTAAGAGCCAAAGGCTTACTACGTAAAATGAGCCCTATATCCCTAACGGATAAGGGACAGTATAAATGAGCCTGATATCCACAATAGATACGGGACAGTTTAGACACTCTTTCACAATAACGTAATAATTAGAGAAGAGTCACATGAGTATTCCATATACATTTTAATAAACGTGTTTAATTGTTTGAAATGCAAAATTGTCTTGAGAATGTGATATGTGATAATTTATGCAAAATGCAAAGATGTGAATTATATGTTATATGTGTGATGTGTTGCATGAATTGAGTGACCATCGATGATGGTTACCTCATTGAGTACGCAAAACTCACCAAAATTTCAACGTTGATTTTTTCAGGACCGAGAGACGATTTTAGCTTCTAAGAGACGCTAAAAGAAGTATAATCTTGTACTTTTGGGGAAAAAGAAGAAATGGCTCAAAGGTTGGTCAGCTGAGATTGGAAGATTAGATAGACCTTTTGTGTATTTCCTCTTTCATATAGTGTATTTTGCATTAGGATATGATAATGTTCGTATTTGAACGATATTGAAAATTGTTAATGTAAATATTTGGTTTTATGAAATGAAAGGAGAAATTTGGGTTCTAAAATATGGTGTTTTTCATTATGATGTCTTATACGAAAATAAAGAATGATGATGCCGTGTTAAGTGAATGTTGTGATTGAACGTGGCTCACCATTATCAAAGGTTATGTACTGGAATGTCCTCAGGGTGTTCTAGTTCATACTTTATGGTAGTGGAGGTGCTATATTGATAACTTGACTCAACAACACAACAACATGAAGGCTTCATCCTCAACTCCAATGAAGGTCATACAACTTAAGTGTGAACTTTGTGGACAATTGGACCATGACATAGTGAACTGTTCTTAATGAAGAAAGGTGATCCAGAGCAAGTGAATTACATAGGAGCCCAGTATGGACGAGGAGGGGGAAACAACCCTTACTCTAGTATTTACAACCCTGGGTTGAAGAATCACCCTAACTTCTCTTGGACGAATAATGCTGGAGGAAAATTCAGACCTCAAGGATAATCAACCTTCCAACAAGATAAACCAACCTCAATGGAATCTAAGTTGGATAAGATTCTAAATAAGCATGGTACTTTAGATGACGCACAAAGGAAGCTGGAAGGCAAATTTGAACTAGTAACAAAGAACCATGCCTCTTCAATACACAATCTAGAAGTTCAAGTACACCAATTGTCAAACATTGTTTCTACACAAAATTTGGGAAGTCTTCCTAGCACTTCGGGAACAAAACCAAGGGAGCAACTAAAAGCTATTACACTTTGAAGTAGAAAGGAACTTGAACCCATAAAGACAATAGAGTAGCCTATCGATCATGTTGAAAAAGATCAAGAAAAGGAGAAAGAAGTGAATATGAGCGAATACCCTCATTATGTTGCACCTCCACCATATCAACCAAAAATCCATTTTCCTCAACGATTACAAAAGAAGAAGTTAGATGCATAATTTGCAAAATTCGTTGAGAAATTAAAGACGCTATAGATAAATCTCTCCTTTGTAGAGGCGTTGGAACACATGCCTAAGTATGCATAATTTTTAAAGGATATATTGTCAAATAAGCGTACTTGGGAAGGTAATTAGACGATAACTCTACCTGGCACCTACAGTTCCATATTCACCACTCAGATGCCATCTAAATCGAAAGATCCAAGGAGATTCACAATATCATGTGTGGTTGGTGAGTTTGAATTTACAAAGTTTTATGTGATTTAGGAGCAAGCATTAATCTTATGCCTTTTTCGATATTTAAGAAGTTGGGATTGGGTGAGGTCAAACTGACATCAATGTTAATTCAGTTGGTTGATCAATCCATTAAGAGACCATTTGGAATAATGGAAGATGTTATGATGCAAGTGGACAAGTTAATTATTCCTGTAGATTTTATGGTTTTGGATTTTGAAGAAGATAAGAATTGGCCACTAATCTTAGGTCAACTATTTATGAATACAGGGAAGGCCATAATTGACATTCATAAAGAGAAATTAACACTTCAAATAGGTGAGGATCAGATCGAATTCAATATGAATAAGGCCTTAAAAAATCCAATAGCGACCAGCCCATGCATGAAGGTAGAAATTATGGATCAAAATGTGCAAGAACAAGTTGAGAGTTGCATCACAGAAGTATAGTCAATGGAGGCAGAGATAGACAATGGATGTCAAAGACTTGAATCTAAAGGAGACGATGAGATGGAGGAGTCGGATGTTCAAATGCCTCAAGATAAATTGGTTTAAACTGAAGCTCCCATACCACCATCTATAGAAAACCACCAACATTAGAGCTTAAACCTTTACCCGCACATCTCAGATATACCTTTCTAGGTGAAGGTCAAACATTACCAATAATAATCTCAAATCAATTAAATGAGAAACAAGAAAGTAAGTTGGCAGAAATTGTTAGAAAGAGAATGAAAGTCATCAGATGGCAAATTGCTAACATTCGAGGTATAAGCCTAAATGTTTGCATGCACCGAATAAACCTAGAGGAAGGATGTAGAACGGTGAGGGAGTATCAACGGAGGTTGAATCCTAACACGAGGGAGGTGGTTAAGAAGGAGATAATTAAACTCTTAGATGCAAGAATAATTTATCCCATCTCCGATAGTGAATGGGTTAGCTCAGTACAATATGTACCTAAGAATGGTGGAATGATGGGAATAGAAATTGATAGTGGAGAAGTAATTTCAACAAGAATGGTCACAGATGGACAGTATACATAGATTATCACAAACTCAACTCAGTGACTAAGAAAGATCATTTTCCTCTCCCGTTTATAGATAAATGATAGAAAGGGTAGCTGGACATTCGTTTTATTGCTTCCTTGATGGAGATTTAAGATATAATCAGATCTTCATTTACCCTGATGATCAAGAAAAGACCACATTCACCTACATTCGTGTACAAACGGATGCCTTTTAGACTGTACAACACCCCAACTACATTTCAAAGATGTATGATTTCTATCTTTGTTGACATGATAGAAGATATAATGGAGGTGTTCATGAATGATTTTTCAGTTTTTGGAGATTCTTTCTTAATATGTTTAACTAATTTGGACAAAGTTCTTTAAAGATGTGAAGAGTCACACTTGGTACTAAATTGGGAGAAATATCATTTTATGGTGCAAGACGAGATAGTGCTAGGGCATAAAATCTCACACCAAGGATTTGAAGTCGACAGAGCAAAAATAAAAGTGATAGAGAAACTTCCACCACCAAGCAATGTAATAGATGTGCCAGGAATTTTAGGTCATGCAGGATTTTATCATCGATTCATGAAAGACTTTTCGCAAATTGCAAGACCTTTGACAAACCTTTTAATCAAGGATGTGCCCTTCTTGTTTGATGGCAAGTGTATGTTTGCATTCAACACATTAAAGGAGGCACTAATATCAGCACCAATTCTATCACCACCAGACTGGAAGCTTCCATTAAAATTTATGTGTGATGCAAATGACCAAACCATAGGTTGTGTATTGTGCCAAAGGAAAGATAAGAGATTGCATGCAATTTATTATACCAATAAACCCTTGCAGGACCACAGCTGAATTACACCACTACAAAGAAGGAATTACTCACAGTAGTGCACGCATGTGATAAGTTTAAACAATACCTCTTAATTTCAAAGGTAATCGTGTTCACTGATCACGTGGCATTCGAATACCGTTTCAACAAAAAAGATGCAAAACCAATGCTCATTTGATGGGTGTTACTTTTACAATAATTTGATATAGAGGTGAGAGATAAAAAGGGAGAAGAAAATGTTGTTGCAGACCATTTATCCAGATTGGAAGGAGGGGAATGTAAGCCAAGTGATGATATTAATGAAACTTTCCTTGATGAGACCCTGATGCTACTCGAGAGTTTGACT
This sequence comes from Erythroxylum fimbriatum, assembly GCA_026770325.2. Taxonomy (NCBI): domain Eukaryota; kingdom Viridiplantae; phylum Streptophyta; class Magnoliopsida; order Malpighiales; family Erythroxylaceae; genus Erythroxylum; species Erythroxylum fimbriatum. Next base: position 6,075 of record JANZLH020390183.1, read on the forward strand.
ACACCATGGTTTGCCGATATCGCAAATTATGTTGCCAGTGGTAAACTTCCATCATATTTATCTTACCAATAATGGAAGAAATTCTTGCATGATTGTAACCGATATATATAGGATGAGGCAATTTTATATAGAGCATGTGCTGATGGGTTAATGCGATGATGTGTTCCGGAGGAAGAAATGTTAGACATCCTAAAGCAATGCATGCAAGTCAAATGATAGGCATTATAGAGCCAACAAAACGGAGGCTTGGACACTTAAGAGTGGCTTTTATTCGCCACAGTTGTTTAAGGATGCTCAAACCTTCATAGAATAATGTGATTGATGCTAAAGAATAGGTATTATCTCCAAAAGAGATGAGATGCCTTTATGCAATATTTTAAAAGTGGAAATCTTCGATGTATGGGAATAGATTTTATGGGTCCGTTCCTATCTTTAATGGGAAATATGTACATTCCAATAGGGGTGGATTATGTTTCACGTTGGGCTGAAGCAGTAGCATCTTTAACCAATGATAGGAAGGCAATGTAAAAGTTCATTAAACAGTTATTCAACCATTTTGGAGTGCCACGTACAATAATAAGTGATGGAGGCACACATTTCTATAATAGATCTTTTGACACCCTTTTAAAAAGATATGGAGTGCACCACCGAGTTGCTACACCCTATCGTCCGTAAACTAGTGGCCAAGTGGAAGTTTTCAATCGAGAGCTGAAACAAATTTTGGAAAAGACGGTGAACAACTCCAGAAAGGATTGGGAAATAAAACTGGACGATGCTTTATTGGCCTATAGAACAGCTTTCAAAACACCTATCAGAATAACTCCTTATAGGCTCATGTACGGGAAAGCTTGTCACTTGCCGGTTGAATAAGAACATCAAACATACTGGGCGATTAAAGCATTAAATTTTGATTAGAAACAAGCAAGCGAAACCAGACTTCTGCAACTGGACAAACTTGAAGAGTTTCATTATAATGCATACAAAAATGCTAAACTATACAAGGAAAAGGTAAGGAAATGGCACGATGCTCTTCTTAAATAAAAGGAATATAAAGTAGGAGACGAGGTTCTGTTATATAATTCAAGGTTGAGGCTATTTCAAGGGAAGTTAAAATCTAGATGGAGTGGACCATTTACTGTCATTCAAGTTTTCAATTATGGAGCCCTCAAATTAGAAAATGCTAACAAGGAGACTTTTAAGGTCAACAGGCATTATTGCAATCTATATCTCAAAGGAGCAATTCCTAAGGACAAAGAAGTGATTTCTTTCTCTTCGAATAATTAAGACACCTCCATGGATGCATGGTCAAGCTAAAGACCATAAATGAGCATGTTTAGTAGTTTGTTTGAAATCGTTAGGTTTAAGTAGAGTTGTTTTGAGTTTTCAACAAAACTTTAGTAATTTGTGTTGAGCTGGGATAACTAATTCCCTCACTCATTCAATTGCCACCTCCATCACCATAAACCTTGTTATAAACCCTTTCTTTCTTTTTAAATTTAGTGTTTATTTTTATTTTTATTTTTATTTTTTGTTTTACTTTAATTTATATTTCTTCTGTCTTTATGTGTGTTTGTTATCACCTTCTCATATTGAGGACAATGTGTTGTTAAAGTGTGGGGAGGGTTATGTGTTTTATTTGAATGTGAATTTTGCATATTATAGTTGTTAGGTTGCATTCTGTGTATTATGTGAATGTGTCAATGGCTTAGATGAATTGAAATTAATTTAATTTTAAGCATGGTCAATTAGGATGTAGAGAATTATTAGCTTGCAGAATTAGTGAACTGGGATTCTTTGATTAAATATGCAGTTTAATTAGGATTTAGTGTTTAAATGTAGCCTTCTAAATTGTCACATTCAATCATAATTTAAGGCCTTTTAACCTAAGTAGCTTTGTTAGTATTTTTTCATTAAAATGACTAGCTAAAGCAATAAGGTAGGCAATAAAATATTTTTTTAAAATTTTGTTATTTTTAAAATAAGTAACTATTTCGCTTGCCTTAGGGTTATGAATAGAGCTAGTAGCTAGTTGAGAATGTGATATAGCTTAGTAACCAGATCGACACACATCACAAATATGTGTCTTCACGTAAAAAGGCTAAAATGACATTCCAACTAAACAGCTTAATAAAAAACATGATTTAGTTGAGTAACTAGATCGACATTCATTACCAATGTTTGCCTCCACATAAAAAGACTAAGTCTATGTTCATAAAAAGTAATAAAAATAAAAATGTGTTCTCGAATAAAACATACCAAACTTGTAATAGTTTTACTTTTCATGAAAACATACTTAGGATTAGTTACAGAGTTGAGCTTCTAAAAAAATGGGATATGAAGTATCCTATATAATTGTGATAACCAAATAGGTTAACTATGATTAATAAAATTGGTTAAGTTAAACTGGATATCGAGATGTTGAAGTTGCTTAATCAGAATTACATGTGTACTTGGAGAGAGAGCATAAATACTTTAAGCTAATTGTTACTTTAACCCAAATAATCAATGCATGATAGTTAAAATTTCATATAAGTGAACCCTAAACCCTTAATATTTTTTATTTATTTTCCTTTACTAGTTTATCCATATTATTTTTGTTAGGTTAGTGCATTAATCATTTTTTATAATCTTTTGCTTCTTTAATTTATTTGTGACAGATATAGTCAAGTAGTCTTATGGGACTACTACTTTGAAATTATTTCAAATTTTCTTACTTACTACAACTGACTTTGTATGACTGTAGATAGATTTACCGTATCAGCATTCAAGACAGAAAATGATGGCACTTCAAATGCCACTATGTTGTGTCTTTAAGCCATCAAATATCATTAATTTTAAAGTTTAATTAATTGAAAAAAAATCTGACTAAGAAAGCCCGAAAGGTTTTAGAACATTTCTTTTTTTTTGGTAAATCAGTAAAAAATTAATTAATAAAGTCAAATATGTACAAAAAGGTCTAACCCAGAATCCCTGAAGGATATAAATAGGTGCAAAGCAACAAGTCACTCTCCTAACCAATGTCTACTCTTAACACTGTCAACTCAAAAGGCTGCAAACTAACTCAAACCAAATAGAAAATAACCTTCCAATGGTGGAAGTAGTTGACAACCGTCTGATGGTCGAACTCGGATGTGACTGGAGGATCTTATGATAATAGAGCGTTGATAGCCATGGGGAAGATACTGTGTAGATTCTTCAAATGTGTCCGCGAATAGGTTGGGGCCCTACCTGCAAGTTAGTGAAACCAAAAACCACGAAAAATAAAAGTTACCTCTCCTCAATGATTAGGCTAAGATGCTCCCTAACGTGGGAGAGTACCCCGAGAGAAACCCGCTCTGCATCCATGGCTTCATTCTTGAAGGTTCTAGCATTACACTCTTTCCATATAAGGAACACGGACGTGGAAAGAAGGAGAGGGAAATAAGGTAATGCTGACAGCCTGGTACTATGAGCTGTGCTATACCAAGAGAGGATTGTGGAGAGTTTAGGTTGGTTAAGGATGGGCAAATGAAAGTGGGTGAGGTTGTAATATTCCGTTACCCACATAAGGGCTAGAATTCTGAATTCTGAAAATTTGATGAGAAATTGGGAAAATGCATTTCACGCGTTATTAATTTTGACATGCACATCTTTGCACATTTATATGATTTTACATGCATTCATGACATTTTTCGGGTACAATTGAGTTGTTAATTATGATTAAAATGTTCTTTGGCAATTTCGGAATTATTTATGACATTTTTGGAATTTTAGTGAATTTTGTGAAAAATATTACTTGTTGGGCCAATTATGGGATGACATGTGGCAACTTGTATTTGGGACAAATGGCATTAGTAGGCACATGCCACATGGCAAGTAAATGAGACAAATGGCTTAAGGAGACTAGGACACGCGTGTAACATGCATAACACCGAATATGAGCTTGAATTAGAAATAGGTGCTTTGCATGTTCTTCTCGGTGAAGTAACTTGAATATCCGAAGGGAGCTTGGTGGGTTTTTGCTGATTTGATCGGCTCTCTTGCAGGAATTCATAGCCAAAACTAGTAAGTTGTGTTTAGAGTCAGTTCTGGATAGTTTCAAGTGAAATAAACATGCATGTATTTTCGGTTGGTTTTGCACCCGACTGAAACTTTGAGACATTGCTAGGTTGATCGGTCTTCTTTGCTAGTTTTCGTGGCAGATCCAAGCAAGACGAGGTTAGATCGAGTTTTTGTTGTTATTAATTGATGGAATCTCAGTGATCGAATGCATGCATGTAAGGTAGAGATGTTGGTTTCAGTACCGAATAGGATCTGATGTTGAATGAGAGAAAGAACTTGTTAGTATGTTGTTTCTGGAACTTTAGATTGGAATTGTATACGTATTCTGTTAAGCTTCTGAGAATGAGTCGAATGCATAGTCTGTCCGTGTTCATCCGGACTAGTTTAGATGTGATGTGAGTATAAATGTTGGATTTTTGGACTTGCATGTGAGTGTTTGAGTTGTGACTGAGTTAGAGGAATGATTCTAGGCATGTTTGTGTTGTTGGAGAGGTGTTTGATGTAGAGAAAGAGGATAGAGGTGAATCGGGGAAGACGAGTTTTAGAACCAGACGTCGCGACTTATTCTTTTTTATACGTCGCGACGCGTGACTCATTCTCTTTGTTCGTCGCGGCTTTCATTTTTATCCTCCTCGTGGCTCATTCTTTTTGTACATCGTGATGTATGAGACCTCCCTTGATCTCGTCGCGGTGAACGTTGCAAGAAATCCCGAGACAACTGATTTTTAGGCTGTAGGTCGCGACCTCATATTTTCTCCACGTCGCGGCGAGCATCCTTCCTTTGACAACTTCGACATAGTTTCGTATTTTAACCATAACTTTCTCTATACTTATCCAAATTGGGTGATTTTTGATTTGTTTTTACACTAGAGACATAGATCTACAACGGTTATGAAGAAATAGATTTTTAATTCGCTCTCTAAGAGTTTCCATGTTTGGTTGGAAATTTAGGTAATAATTCTGTTGGAACTTAAGAACTATCTAAGGTATTTTGAGTATATCTCTTTGTATACTGATCCAAATTGGGTGATTTTTGATGTCATTAGCAAGCTAAGAAATAGAAAAACAACTTTACAGAGGAAGTTTTGTCTAATTTGGTCATTTACCTTATCGGATTTATCATGGAAAGTTGACCCGAATATGTGCCATAGGAAAAATCTGAAGTGGTCAATGAAGTTATGAAATCGTTTGACATTGTTTGGTTCAATCTAATTGTATTTATGCATGTCATTAATGAGGGCTTTGATTTCTGAATGATTTTTGATAAAAATCACAATAGAGTACCCCGGAATTGTCATTGAACATGCATTGTGCATACATTCTCTATATTGATGAGCATAAAAGAACCACTTGTGTATTTGTGCA
>JANZLH020390216.1:0-11477 GCA_026770325.2 Erythroxylum fimbriatum
TATACAAACCTCTTTATGGTATCAGAGCTTTGTCAAGTGTAACCGCACTCTCCTTCGTCCTTTTTTTTCTCTTATCTCCACACCTTGCTGATGGCTCCCGAGACTTCTCTCTTGGCCGATGGTAACTCTGGCCTCATCTTCCTCAATATGCAGTCAATTTTTAAGTTAACTGGCTCAAACTATCCAGCGTGGCGTGTCCAAATATCCTCTCTTCTCATCGGGTATGACCTTATGGGTTATGTTGATGGCAGCCAACCATGTCCCGATGAAGATGATGACTCCTACAAACAATGGGTGCGACAGGATAAACTCATTCTCTATGCCCTTACCGCCTCCGTCGATGCTACCATTATTAACATGCTAGGCGCTATTACTTCCTCTCAGCAGGCTTGGACTTTTCTTGCTCGGATGTTTGCGAATAAATCGTGCTCCCGTCTCATGTCTCTCAAAGAGCGACTCATCAATATCACCAAGGGCGACTCTTCCATTACTGACTATCTTCAACGAATTAAAGGAATTGTCGATGAACTGGCCATCATTGGGGGCCCTGTTGATGATACGGATCTTGTCATTCACACCCTCAATGGACTACCGGCCGACTATCGTGATCTTAGTGCTGCTATCCGTGCTAGGGAACAACCCATTTCCTTTGATGATCTGTTTGATAAACTTACTGATCATGAATCATTTCTCTTACGTCAATCTCAGGTGGCTGACTCTCCTCCTCTCATTACTGCTAATGCTGCTCATCGTGTTTGGAACTCCTCCCGTCCACCTGCGAGATTCCAGTCTCCCTCTCATCCGACTTATTCCCGACCGTCCCCTCCACCAAATTCCAACAACTTCTACCGCAATGTTGTCTGCCAATTTTGTGAGAAACCTGGTCACACTGCTAAGGTCTGCCGCAAGCTACTTCGCCGGCGTCCTGGTCCTCCCTCCGGTGGTCCGGGTTTTGTCACTCCTCCTGCAGGCCTTATCGGTCCGTGGCCCTCTTCTCCTGGTAGCTCCCAGCCCGCACGGGGATTCGGCCCTCTCACCTACTGGCCACCTGGCCCAACCAATTTGCCTTCCGACTCACCTGACTCCACTGGTCTTTCCCAGCCTCCCTTAGCTTCCCCCTCCTCCTGGATTCTAGACTCGGGTGCCTCTCATCATGTTACCAATAATCTAGACCACCTTCAGCTACATGCTCCATACACGGGTACTGATCAGCTTCAAATGGGTGATGGGTACAACCTTCCCATCACTCACACTGGTAGTTTTCTCTGCCCCTCTCCTTCCAAATCCCTGTTATTTGATGATGTTCTCCATGTGCCCCATGTCAGACGTAACCTTGTATCTATTAAACGATTTTGCAGCTCGAATAATGTTTCTGTTGAACTGTTTCCTTCTCATTTTCAGGTGAAGGACTTGCGGACCAAGGCAGTGCTACTCACGGGGAAGTGTCAAGGTGAACTCTACCATCCCCGCCTACCCTCCTCCATCCCCTCTGCTCTTCTCGCCACTGTGTCCAGTCCTACTCTGCTTCACCATATCTTAGGTCATCCCTCAAATAAGGTCCTGTCCCACCTTCAGACTCGGCACCACTTCCGTTGTGATTCCCAGTCACCACCCCTGTGCGTCTCTTGTGCATGCGCCAAAAGTCACAAACTTCCCTTCTCCACTCAACATCTACACAGCTCCCGACCACTGGAACTTCTCTTTTCGGATGTTTGGGGTCCGGCTCCTAAAGTGTCACTCCTTGGTTTTCGTTACTATTTAATTTTTATTGATCACTTTTCAAAATATGTTTGGCTTTACCCTCTCCGAAATAAATCTGATGTTCTTGATGTCTTCATTTCTTTCAAACTCTTTGTCGAAAACTTCTATAATTTCAAAATCAAATCGTTATATACTGACAATGGTGGTGAATTCATCAAGCTTCGTTCCTTCTTATCCAAACATGGCATTTCCCATTTCACTACTCCTCCCCACATCCCAGAACTCAACGGAGCGTCCGAACGCCGTCATCGGCACATCATTGAAACCACCCGAGCCCTCCTTCACTACAGCCACTTACCTCTCAAATTTTGGACCCATGTTGTGTCCACAGCTGTCTACCTTATAAACTGTTTGCCCACTCCTATTCTCTCCATGCGTTTCCCCTATGAAATCCTTCACCGTACACCCCCCTTGTATAATCATCTTCATGCGTTCGGATGTCTCTGCTTTCCCTGGGTACGCCCTTACACCGATCATAAATTACAACCCCTCTCCATTCCCTGTTTCTTTCTGGGTTATTCTCTTCACCAATTTGCCTACCTATGTTTTGATCCAAAATCCAACAAGATATACACTTCTCGCCATGTCAAGTTCTTTGACTCTGAGTTTCCCTTTCCTTCTCTATCGCCACCACAGCTGTCTTCGCCTCCACCTACCAACCCACCCCCCTTTTTCCCACACATCACGTGCTTCCTCTTGGTCCCCTGACCTTGTCCTCCCCTGCGAGTACACTGCCTCCGTCCACGAATCCTGCACCACTACCATCATCATCTCCGGCCTCAACATCAGATTCAACTTCATCATCCGATGCCTCTTCTGCAGATACAATTCCCATTTCCAATACACGGACTCATCCCATGGTCACCAGATCCCAGAATAACATTTTTAAACCAAAAAGCTACCAGGTTACTAAATACCCACTACCTGCTACAAAGGACCCCCGCACTATCACCGAAGCGTTTCAATACCCCCACTGGCGTGCTTCTGCGTCTGAGGAGTATGATGCCTTAGTTCGCAACGGTACCTAGGATCTAGTTCCAGCCTCGGAGGCGTCCAATGTGGTGGGTTGTATGTGGATTTTTTGGACCAAACGAAAACCCGACGACTCCGTCGATCGATACAAATCCCGTCTCGTCGCAAAGGGTTACAACCAATGTCTGGGTATTGACTTTGGAGAAACTTTTTCATCTATTGCTAAACACCCGACTATCAAGGTTCTCCTTACTGTTGCTCTCACTTATGCTTGGCCCTTACATCACATGGACGTGAATAATGCCTTTCTCCAAGGCCATCTTCATGAAACTGTCTATATGAAGCAACCTCCCGGCTTCATTCATCCGGATCTGCCTCTGCATGTATGCAAACTTCGCAAACCCATCTATGGTCTTAAACAGGCCCCGCGGGCCTGGTATCATGAGCTTCGGTTGTTTCTTCTCCAATATGGGTTTAAAACTAGCGCCAGTGACTTGTCCCTTTTCATTTATAAATTACACAATGTCACCATGTATTTTCTTGTTTATGTAGATGATTTGCTACTTACAGGCAGCTCCAAATCTCATCTTGAGACGTTCATTGACGCCATCTCCTCCCGGTTCTCTCTCAAGAACCTTGGTGCACCTCACTATTTTCTGGGCATTGAAATAACCCCTACCGTCAACGGCCTGTTTTTGTCTCAACATCGTTACATTCATGATCTTTTACACCGATTCAACATGCATGCTGCCAAACCGTGTGCGACTTCATTAAGCACCTCCACTGTTCTTCGACTTGATGATGGCTCAGCTACGGTCAATAGCACCTTATACCGCAGCATACTGGGAGCTCTCCAATATGTTACTATCACCCGTCCTGACTTGAGCTATGCCGTCAACAAGCTATCACAATTCATGCACCGACCATCTGACATCCATTTCACTCAACTCAAGTGCCCACTCCGGTATTTGAAACACACACATGACTTTGGGCTACACCTTCGTCGGCCTCGCCATCTCCAGCTTTCAGCTTATAGCGACGCCGATTGGGGTGACAACTTCGACTTCAAGACTTCCACCTCTGCCTATGTGATTTATCTGGGTGGGAATCCGATCTCTTGGTCCTCGAATCGCCAACGGACAGTTGCTAGATCGTCAACTGAGGCTAAATATCGGGCCGTTGCAAACACCACCGCTGAGATCCTATGGCTACGTCATCTACTCGAGGAACTTCACATCCCTTCTTCGGGTCCTCCTACGATCCTTTGTGACAATATCGGTGCTACCTATGTTTGTTCCAACCTGGTCTATCATTCTCGGATGAAGCGTCTATCGTTGGACTATCACTTTGTCAGGGAACAGGTTCAACTACGTCATCTTCAGGTCTCTCATATTTCAACTCATGACCAGATCGCTGACGCCCTCACTAAACCTCTGGCGCGCACCAAACTTGAAGACTTTCGAACCAAGATGAATGTCTCACCTACACAGTTCATCTTGCGGGGGCATGATAAGAATCCTCCAGAAACATGATAAGAATCCTCCAGAAACAACATAATTTTGTTATACCAGAATTTGTTATTTCATTCTGTTAGCATCCTTTTTCTCTGTCTGTTAGCGTTAACTGTACAAAGCTCATGTATATATATTTTCATCTTCCCTGTACTATTCACGATACTCAATACAAAACTTTCTTTCATATACAAATCTCTTTAAGTACCAGGCTATAAGAGTCTGTTTTAAACCATACAACGCCTTGTCAAGTTTGCATATGTACTCAGGATGTTGTTCATCAATGTATCCTGATGGTTGTCACATAAATACATCTTCCTCGAGTACTCCATGTAGGAAAGCGTTGTGGACATCTAACTGCCTCAGATTCCAGCCACGAGAAACTGCTATTGACAAAAGAAGTCGCACTATTGCCGGCTTCACAATAGGACTAAAAGTATCTTCGTAATCAATCCCAAACCTTTGTTTAAACCCTTTGGCAACGAGGCGGGCTTTGTATCTGTCAATACTCCCATCTGACTTCTTTTTTAGCTTGTAAACCCACTTGCAGTTAATCACATTCAGTCCTGATTTGGGAGGAACCAAGTGCCATGTTTTGTTCTTTATGAGAGCAACATATTCTTCATGCATTGCTTGCTTCCATTCGGGATGCTGAAGAGTGTCAACATGGCTGAAGGGTTCTCTTATGCTAAGAAGTGCCCTTCGTCGTGTGTTATATTGGACAGTACCATCTGTGTAAATCTTGGGTTTACGGATATTATGTTGCAGTCGTGTTCTTGGTTGACTTCCTCCTTGTTGTTCTTGAGAAGCCTGATGTGATTGAGACAAGGTTCTCCTGCTGAAATGAGGAACTGATCTGCATCTGCTTCGACTTTGAGAACTTTGAGATTGTGACTGCACATTGGCTCCTTCTGAACATCTGCTTCAACTTTGAGAACTTTGAGATTGTGACTGCACATTGGCTCCTTCTGAAGAAGGTGAAGCTTCTCGCTGTGGTGCTGCTTGTAATGATTCTGATACATCTGGTACATTTTACTGTGGTTCTGGTATATTGACATCACCCCTTTGCTGAGAAGATTCTGCATTGTCAAGGTCAGCATGCAAAGTAACAGAACAAGGATTATCAGATTGATTACTTTTAATTACAGACTCAGGCAGATGTTGAGAGAATATATGTGGAAGAAGGACAGGAGAATCTGAGGGTGGAGAACTAATGTTAGTAGAGGATATATTGTATCTTGAAAACGAGAACATGTGCTCATCAAAGACTACATCTCGAGACAAATAAATACGACCAGCGGACCTATTCAAACACGTATATCCCTTATGCAGTTTACTATATCCAAGAAATACACACTCAAGTGACCGAAATTGAAGTTTGTGGCAATTAAAAGGTCTAAGATTTGGCCAACATGCACAACCAAAAGTGCGAAGAAAGGAGTAATCTGGTTTAGTGTTAAATAATTGTTCTAAAGGAGAAGAGTAATTAATGACTTTACTGGGTAGTCAATTTATGAGAAAACATGCTGTTTGAAATGCATCTCCCCAGAACCTGATAGGCATGGAAGCTTGAGACAATAAGGATAAACCTACCTCTACTATATGACGATGCTTTCTTTCTGCCGATCCATTTTGTTGATGAGCATAAGGACAAGAAACCTGATGGGCTATACCAGTTTGTTTGAAGAAAGCATGAAGTTTTTGGTATTCTCCCCCCCAGTCAGTTTGCACACAAAGAATTTGTTTATTTAGAAGCCTCTCAACATGAGTTTGAAATTGAACAAAGGTTTGAAAAACATCAGCTTTATTTCTTAACAAGTAAATCCAGGTAAACTTGCTAAAATCATTTATAAAACTAACATAATACTTGAAACCTCCAGCAGAAACATGAGCTGGACCCCATACATCTGAGAACACTAATTCGAGAGGAGAAGAAGAAATTTTGTGGGAAGACGTATAGGGCAACTGGTGGCTCTTGGCTTGTTGACATGCATTGCATACATGCTTATTTGCAGATGAAACAAAGGGAAGATTGCTGAAGTGAAGAACTTTCTGAACAATGATTGAAGACGGATGTCCAAGCCTGCAGTGCCAGAGTTCTTCTGAAGGTTTTATGCTGAGAAGGGCCCTCTTGAACATGGCAATGCTCCTTGGTTTGACGGGATACAAACCATCTTCACATCTGCCTTGAAGAAGTGTTTTCTTCGAGATAAGATCCTTGATTAAGAAATGAAAGGGATGAAATTCAAAGAATACATTGTTGTCAACGGTTAAACGATGAACAGAAATAAGGTCTCTAGAGGCCTCAGGAATATGAAGAACATTGTTTAGATTTAGAGTTTTAGCCTAAGCTTGTAAACAAGAGTGACCAATATGAGTAATATCCATACCTGAACCACTAGCAGTTTGAACTTGATCTTTGCCGTGGTACTTTTCTTTAGTCGTCAATTTGTCGAGGTCGCTTGTAATGTGATCTGTAGCAGCAGTGTCAGTGTACCAGGTTGGATCAGCATCATAAGAGTGGGAAGAAATTATAGCAGCGGCAACTCTCATGTCATCGACTTGATAGGAGTGATCAAAGCAATGGTAACATTTCAGTGCTTTATGACCTGTTTTTTTGCAGACTTGACAAACTGGCCTACTTCCTCCTTGATTATTTCCAGGCGAGTTCATTTGAGACCTCCCTCGGCCTCCTCCTCCTTTGCCTCTTCTTGGGTATCCCCCTCTGCCTTTGTTGTTTGAAAAACGGGATACGTGGTTTGTAGATGACCCTGAGACTTGAAGGGCCATGTTATGATGCTCCATACGCATTTCATAACTCAACATATGCGCATAAAGATCATTCAGGGAGAGCTGGTATGTTCTCGTTGTAACTGAAGTTACAAGAGCATCAAAAGCAGAATCTAATCCAGCTAGTATATATATAAGTGATGATTTCATCATCTTCTAAAGGCTTGCCTATAGCAGCCAAGGTGTCAGCTAAATTTTTCACTTTATGAAAATAGTTTGTAACTGACATATCACCTTTTTGGATAGTAGATAATTGGAGGCGTATTTGCATCATCCGTGCCTTGGAACGAGATGAGAACATGCGCTCTAGAGCCTGCCATACTTCACAAGATGTCGTAAGAAATAAAACTTGGGCCAAGACTTCTTCAGTGAGTGAAGACAGAAGAGCACTCAACACAAGTTGGTCTTGTTGTAGCCAAACTTGATACGCAGGGTTGGTGCTTTGCTTCGCACCTATCTCTTCGGTTGTGGTGATGGTCTTGACAGGACACTGAACTGAGCCATCTATATAGCCAGGGAGCTGCTGACTTCGGAGGTAAGGCAGGAACTGAGCCTTCCAAAGAAGATAGTTATCCCTTGTCAGTTTGACGTTGATGAGAGCTCCAAAAGATAGAGTTGGTATCAGAGCCATTTCTCTCCACACGAAAATGTCCAACGTCAATTCATCTTCCTCATCTATTTTGTCCTCTTCCTCCTCCTCTATCTCTACTTCTCAGGAGGTGTTACGGGGTTAATTTTGAGGTTAGCAAAAGTCAACAAATCAGCCCCGTAATGCAACCAGATGCCTCACTTGATTCAGCAAAATGCTTCTCACAAAAAGAAACGAAAGACAGCGTGAAAGCAAGCTGTCAAATGGTAATGTTGTATTATTACTGAATAATTGGAGTACAACACCCATAAAATCCGAAGGATTTACACCTATTTATCCCCTTCAGTCACTAACGTTTTTAAAAGATAAAAACACCAACAGTTACAAGTGGACAGTTTACATAAAAACAGTCCAATAACTAAACAACATAATCCATTTACGTGAAATCCATGCAATTATGTCCATCTTCAAGCCATGTAAGGCTCGCATCCAGCAACTTCCATTTACGTCCAAACCATGTGATTTACGTCCAAATGCATGATGTCCAAATAATTAAACTAATTAACTTGTAAATGGTCTCCAGCTTCATATAAGCCATGCAAACACCATGCAACAGCCATGCATTTTATGTTTCATATATACTCCATGCAATGCACCATGCAATTGTGTCCAGCCTTCCATGCATTTTACCAAAAAACCTTGAAGCACCGAATATATTTCCAATAACCAACGCCAACACTGAAGCTGTCACATTTTCCAGCATATATCATGTAGTGTTTTGTGGCCACATATATATCATCAAAGACACCTTACAATTTTGTCAAAACATGCCACTGTCATGTTGTCAAAGTTGCATTATACTGGTGTTTACCAAACACCGAAAAGAAGGTCTCACAGAAGGTGTGTAGGTGAATGTAAGTGGACCGCCATTGAGATCATTTTCTTGACACATGAAAAACAATAGTTAGTTGAAAAGTTGTTATGAGTTTCGTGGGAGATTAAGAAATGGTCATAAAGTAAGAGTTATAAACAATTTATACCCATAGATTAAGACTAGCGTCCATAACACATCATGTTCAATCAGATATTTAGGATGTCAAAATAGTTTTGACTAACTTTTTTATGCATGATTTTTTTCGTATAATTCAATCATTTCATCATACAATATTTCGATTAGATATAGAGTACGGAATTAATATCTACTCTATTTGATTCCAATCATATTGGTTCTATGTCGTTAATAAATAATAATTGATTCAATTAATTATATTTAAAAATTATTTTCAAAGTATGATATCACCTTAGCCAAGTATTTCCTGAATCAATACTAATCGAGAGCAACGGAATATTCTCTCCAATTACTTTAGGGTGATAAATCATATATTAATCACTCAACTACTTTCATATAGTTCATACTATAACCAATGACTACCTATTGAGTCATCCTTGACTAGGATAGCTCATAAGTAGTATTAAAACATAATAATTTCTATATAAGATAACTTTGGAGATCTCAAGTCAAATGATCACTTATATAAGCATCACAACAAGAATTTTCAAAGACATACTAGCAATGTTTTAAATGGATTTCTCATATGGGGTCAGTTTAGTGAATTAGTTTTCTATCAAGCACCCACACATTTGTTTAAGTATCTTCATAATTTAGTCTATAAGATCAACTACTTCCTTCATAGGAAAAAACATAATATGTGCTAGACTTTTATGTTTTATTAATATCTAATCTTAATAAAGCAATAAATAGGAACAATTTGGAAAAATACATAAATGCAATATGAATTTCATATTTATAATCTCATCATAATTTCATTTGCAATGAATATTTATCTCGTGAACTTTATCATACATATATAAATTTATATAAGATAAAAAATGCCTTTAAATAATTATGTTATTAAACTACCAATCAATTAGTTGTAGAACATAAACCAAAAGATAACACTTATATTGTTTGTTCAGTGATCTAATGAGAATGCTGTGAGACAATTCTAAAAGAGCAAGCTCCAGATTTTGGCCAATGATGCCCAAACTATTGTTGTTTATCCTCAGGTATTGGAGACTTTAAAAATGGTGGAATAGTTCCAAAGAATTTAATGTTAGAAAGATCCAAAGTTTGAGGTTTTCAAAGAGACCTAAGCTTTGGCAATAACTAACCAAAAATCTTATTGCATTGCGACTGCTAATATTTGCATAATCACAAAATTTGAAAGATGAATATATTGTGTCAACTTTAAGATGATATTGCCTAGTTATGGAGGCATCATGCTATATGTTACTAAAGAAGAAAGCTCTTCCATTCTTTTTTTTTTGTTGAAGACATGACATTCTAAGAAATATGACATTCAAAATTAAAACTAAAGGAGAACTTGGACAATCTAGACTTTTGTATGCTTTCCTTGATGTTCCTTCTAAGCGGTCAATCAGAAGGTAATAAAAGAAATAAATTCTTAGGAGATGAGTGGCTCATCAAATGTAGGAAGAAGAATCAAAAGACCACTTGATATTTACATATATCAAAGATTTGTGAGATGTCCTACATGTTGGGAAACCAATCATGACTGAATTATGGGAGTAATGAAAAAATAAAAATTTTATGATTTTCGATAAGATCGCAATAATTGAATAATTTAAAAAACATGAATCGTTAAATAAAGGAATCTTATCTCATTCAAAATTTCTGGTGAAACCTTTTTTGAGGTGTCAACCATGAGATGTTCACCCGTTCAACTTCTAATAGTATCCACAGAGTAGTAAAAAGAAAATTAATTCTCTGAGAGGAATTAAGGAAGAGTGCTAACTTCATTAGGTTAATTCTTTATACACAGAAAGAGCATTAGGGTTTTATTTTTTAAAAAATAAATATTTTAATTATAACTAAAGTACAACTTGAATTATAATTTAATTTAATTTAAATAAAATCAAATAGCTTGTATTTGATTCATGAAGTATCTCAAAATTTACAATAAATTTAACTTAAATTATTTTTTCTCTTTTTAACTGCTCTTTATGTGTGACTCATTAGATTCCTAATTTGTTAGCAATGATTATAAATTCTAATTATAATTCATAATTAGATTTAATTATCTAATTAAACAATTTATAATTATAGATCAAAATTGACATATAATAATATATTATGGCCATCCAAATATTAGAAATGTCACAGTGGTTTAACTTAATCTATCCATATATGATTATGATGTACAATTTAATCCTTTTTTATTAAATGTTCCAATTGGACATAGAGTATACATATAATATCTACTCTTTTTAAATCCAATTACATTTGTTATTGCTAATTAGTAATTGATAAAGATACTTTTGTTAAATGTCAATTCACTCTGATAAGAGAATTTCTTAAATTACTACTAATCAAGAATAGTAGAACATTATCTCTAATTACTTTAGAGTGACAAATTTTTTGTTGACTTACTCAATTATCTCCATATGGTTCATATTGTATCCAAGTACTATCAACTAAGTTATTTTAAATAGGATAGGTCAGAAATAACATCAAAACACAGTAATTCTCATAAAAGATAACTTGGCAAGTCTAAGGATCAAATATATAATCATCATAATGAAGTAATTTACAAACACAAGTAATATTTTATTTGAGATCTTCATAATCGGGTTAGTTCTATAAACTTATTTGAGATCTTCAAGTATTTCCATACTTTAATATATGAGATTAATTATATTTTTCATAAGAAAGAAATATAATGTGGGATAGTTTTACACTACAATTAGAAACATTTTAGGAATAATACAAAAAAGCAAATTGAAATTATAATTAAATTGAATTTTATAATTGTGATCTCATTATAATTTCAATT
>JANZLH020390226.1:0-11476 GCA_026770325.2 Erythroxylum fimbriatum
CCGATGATACTGATGTTTGAGAATTATCGAAGTGCTTTTGTTTATGGTTTGAATTGGTGATATATAGACATGTGTGCATCTTGATGGCAAAAGAAAAATAAGTTTTTGTTTAAATTGATGGTTAGGATTCGCATATGAGGGAAAAAAAATGAATTGAGGTTATGAATTGATGAATTCAAAAGGGGAAATTGTTTTTGCTTGATTAAAGAATTAAAAAAAAATTTATACCGATATGGATTAGTTTAGACCGAGTGTGTCGCATGGTTTCCAATGCGGTATTTTTCTAACGTACTCGTTTCGGATGTCGAAATTTTGTGAATCCGTTTCCTTAGATTCCGCTTTTTATTTTTGTTTTCTCTTTATGATTTCCGAGCCTTTCAATTTTCTATGGCTCATTAAGAATTCGATTTCTTTTGGTTTCTGGACGCTTTTTGATTTCGATTTGTGTTTCGCATTTGTTTTGGCCCACTTTCGGGTTGAGGATCCGTTCTTTTGTTTCGCTTTTCATTTCCGTTTTCCTTTTTTTCCGGTTGGGGTCTGGTTCCAAAATCGAGTCCCAACAATTATGACCCTGACTTCATTAGGGCTTAAAGATTCTAAGGTTGATAGGAAAGAGATCTACTTGTCATTTATGACAACAAACTATATTTAGATTTTATGGGGTTTTTTTATTAAACGCATATGGGAATATTAAGGAATATCCTACTCAGAGTAGGAAATTCCTTATGAAAATATATCATAATTGGTTGTTATCACGAAACCCTCAATTGGAATCATACCATAACACAGCAGATCATACCTCAAGCAAACTTCAAATACAAACGTAATATGAATATGTAGTGTACTCACCAAATGAGGGCTTATGGAGATTTCTACATAGTAGCAAATTCTTTAAAGAGTAAATCTACAAATAAAGAAGCCAAATAAAGTAGAGGAAAACTTAGAGGTTGTATGCACTAATCTTATATTCATATTGATGTATGAAATGAAACAGAAAGGGCGTAACTGTTGCGTATAAAAATATTACAACTGCTATACAACTATAATTAGGATAAGACTTTTAACCGATCCTTCACAAGGCATGAATATGAATTAGCTATTTATGTGTGTATGTGTGTGTGTGTGTGTTTGTGTAATTTCTCTATCTTCTCTCCTCTTTCTAGACTCTGCTTGAATCACAAAATAGAGCAGGAAGGGTGGAGAAGGGCTTGCTAAAGCTTAAAACTATGCTCGCACAATTCATGCAGCGACAAGGAGTAGAACCGAGAGCTACTATTCTAGTTACTCCCAAACTTGCAAATCAAAACGAGCAAATCATACAGGAGAAGGACTACATAAAGTCTCTCTCTCGCTAAACTCCTTGAATCCTCATCTACTTATACTTTGCCCTCGAAGTCCACCCCTCTCATGACTTACAAAAACGTCACCTCTAATGGTTTTGTCATTGTTCCCTCTCCCAATAAACTTTTTACTCCTCTTGATCTCTTCTAGTGCATGTAGATTGACCTTATAAAGTATAAAAGCATTTCATCTAGTTTTGGAGTTCTACTAAAAGAGTAGGGTGTGAACTTTGCAGGTGGTTACATTACTGTAGTGTTCTATGTGATTGTGTCTCATCTTGCTGATAATCTTGTATCCTTCCTTAATAATGCTAAAGGAGTTTACTGCTGGTGATGACGTGAAGGAGATGAATGATGAAGAGAAAATACGATTATTCCTTTTTTGTCCATTATATAAACCTCATTAACCTTAGGGACAAGGTTTTCTAAAGAAGGAGGAATTGTTACGTATAAAATAATACAGCTATTCTACAATTGTAACTAGTATAAAACCTGACTTACAATTGTAACTAGTATAAAACATGACTTACAATTGTAACTGTTCCTTCACAAGGCATTAATATGAATTATCAATTTGTTTCTCTCTCTCTCTCTCTTTATGTGTGTGTAATTTCTCTGTCTTCTCTCCTCTTTTTGGACTCTTCTCTTCTTTTCTCTTATGTTCTTCATTTTATTCATAACAATAACCTACCTCAATCGACTGATCTACTACCGGGTACCTGGGACTATTGAGGACTGCTCTATGGTGGTGGGTGGATTTCTGTAACTTGGTTGTATTAAGCTGTGATGTTGAACCATCTAGGGTTAGGTTTGGAGTTTTCCAGAGTGTTTACACATGTGGTTAGTGTCTGGTTTTGTTACAACTATCCTTAGCTAGTTCTATCTTTAGGTATTCAGGTTTGATATTAGGTAATCCCCAATTGCAAGTCTATTGTGTTCCTATTTTCTAAAATTTAATATAATACTATCTATTTTTTAAAAAAATATATATTAGCCAAAAACTCACATAAAGAAAATGTATAATCCCTCATATATTTAAAAGAAAGCATTATATTACTTACATTCCTTATTAAGACTATATAATCTATGCTTTTATATATCTTTCTCATACGGTAATAACACTTATAATTCTCATCATGTGAGAGGTTATTTGTATGTTGGTTATGGACATATTTATAGAGATTGCTCTTTAAAACAATGCTTGTTAAGTAAATCCAAAACGATATAGATTGAAAAATTTAAGAATAATTCCCAAGGACCCAAGTTTATGTAAGTGCCTATAAGATATTAATTTCTTTGCCTTGTAGTTCAATGTGAAGTGGTATCAAATGAATATCAATAATTATTATCACCTTTATTGATATCAAATAAGGAACAATAGTGACATTCCCACTAATTAATTTCAAAATGAAAATCTCCAAAAGCCTTTGTATGATTCATGTAACATAATTGGTATCAAAAGATCAATTATTAAACCAATAAAGAAAAAAAATGGATGTAACCCTTGGTGGTAAATGAAATGAGGTATCCACATATATTTGAGCATAATAAGTTAACATACATATTTAGGGATAGAAGACATTATTATTTGTACTGAGTAGAAAAATATTTGTTAATCTTTAAATTTGTTGTAAGATCTTTGAAAATTGCTTATTTACTTGATAATCACTTTACATATAATATTTTCTCATATAATAGAGTTTTTGAAAATGGAGAGAAGGAAGATATTTATTTTCTCTTTTAATTTTTAAATACATATTTATTATATACCTTTTCTAATGTTGAAAAAAGGGGGAGATAATAGAGATATAGGAATTGAATCATACACGATTTATAAATTAAAGGAAATCATACATTACATGTTGCTTTAAAATAGTGGAACTTACTCTTTTTATTTATGTCCTCCAATATTACCAAATATTTTATCATCATCATTATTAGACCAAATGAGGCTATAAGCCATAATTTTGATGATAATAAATTTGCTACTACTAATGTTTTTATCCTTAGTGATATTAGGAAATAAATATATGAAAGATCAAGTTTAATAGAAGGGTAAAGTGATCAAATAAGCCAATTAAATATAGGGATGTCAATAGGTCGAGTCGAGCCAGGCCTTAATTTTTTTAAAAAAATAAAAAAGACGTCATTTTTGTCATTCCAATGCTCATGGCCCGCTCGTGGCCTAATCAACCTGGGCCAAGGCCAAAATTGACATTCCTAATTAAATCAATTATATATGCAAACAATAGAGAAAAATAAGCAAAGTGTAGCACATATGCAATTCATATGAAAAACTAAGAATGAGGAGAAATCAATCATATCAAGGCTCAAGCAATTCATTATAATCCTTCTTGTAACTCATCTAGGTCATTTTAATGAATTAAGAGCTCAATCATTGCATGATCATTTGTATATAAGATACAATGTCTAAATCCTTTCATAATCAAGAGATAGTCTATTTTGATCTTTAAAGAAAATGTTATGATCTTTAAATAAACTTTTTAAGGAACTTTTGAAATAATTTTGAGTCAATTTTTTTGCAAAAAGAATATGTTTTGATCCTTGAAAAAGTTTTAAAGGTTATGGAAAATAGATTTTAAGCAATTTAGTTAACCATTATGGTGACCTTAGTGACCATTCTTAAAGTTTTAGATGGAATGGTTGATCAATGTGACAGTCTAATCAACCAATACCTTTTGAAAATGTGTAACATAAGTTTACAAATGATCGAACAATATGTCAAAATGGTTGATCAATACTACTGTACTAGTCGTTATAACGATTATTTTTTACTTTTAAAGATTATTTTAGGTTGTTTTGAGTATAAATAGACCATATTAAGTTACGGGATATTAGTTGAGCATACCAAAGAGTTGCTATGAGCTTTGAGATGTTAGAGAGTGTATACGTGCATTACATAATACACTATTGAGTCTGCATTCATTATTGTGAGCAAAAGGAGTTTTTGAATTGTATAATTATGTGATTGGAAAAAATGTTTTATGTACACTTTGTAAAGGTTCTTTTTAACCTTAAACAAGATTTATAAAGAGTTACTATTCTCCCTTGACCAAGTAAGAAGATTGTAAGGATTCTTCTTCACCTATGGCAAAGAAGATATTGTATAGATGGTTATTCTTCACTTATTGAAGGTAGAAGATAGTAAATTACCAAGTAGAGCTTAAAAAGTGGATACATGCCAAATATTGTTTAGCTGAACCAATGTAAATCAATTTTTTCTATCTTATTGTTTAAAAATAAAAAAGTGAATACATATAATTTACACATCTCTCTTATGTCATAAAGGAACCAACAAATTTATTATAAATATTAC
The DNA here is from genome assembly GCA_026770325.2 of Erythroxylum fimbriatum. Taxonomy (NCBI): domain Eukaryota; kingdom Viridiplantae; phylum Streptophyta; class Magnoliopsida; order Malpighiales; family Erythroxylaceae; genus Erythroxylum; species Erythroxylum fimbriatum. Next base: position 4,678 of record JANZLH020390226.1, read on the forward strand.
ATTCATCAATAATTGTCTTAAGCCTTTTTAAATATTTTATCAAGATCTTTTTTTACTAGGTTTGACATATTTACATGATTAAAATTGTTTATAGCAATCTTATAAGCTTTTAAATTTTGATTAGATTTATGTATTCATTATAATTTTTAACCAATTCAGATTGAAAGATTTTTTAAGTATATTACTTTACTTAGGAATGTTTGACATAATAAAGTTACATAACATATACAAGATGCATTAAGTTGGAACATTAGCAGATGATTTTGGAAGAAACATTATGGACTTTTAAAGAAGTTCTTGAATGGTTTTAGCAAGCACATTCTAACTACCTTAGTTTTATACCAAGTAAAAAGGTATTTTTTAACTTTAAAATTTCACCAAAATATAAATTAAACGTTAACATTTGGGTGTGTTAAAAAAGAATACCAATATTTTTAAAATTGCTCATGTTTAACCTTAAATAAACGAAATATTTAACCCTATTAGGGTTATGTTAGTTACTTAATGGTGTTAATTTTTTATTTTTAGTTTTAGCAAGACTGACTGTTAATAATGTGAAGTCCAATTAGTTGGGGTAGGCGCCACTCATTAGACCTTTCTTGGGATTTGAATGGGAAAATGACGATGGCGATAATAAAAATTCAAAAAGTAAATAAGATGGTTCTATCTCATTGAAAATCATCCTTATAATTTCTTTTATGCTAGGCCTTTTGCTAGGTAATCTTTGTAAACATATTAGTGTAATAGTAATAGATAACAATGCCTGATCTTTATCTAAAGAATGTATTTACAAATCAACAAGATGTCAAACTTTTCTATTTTAAGTTACTTAACCCACAAAATAAGATTAGCCCTCTCAAATTTATATATAGGTAAAACTATAACTTGTAAAGGTCACCTAAAAATCATAAGAAGAACTAGAACACCAAAATTATACATATCACATTTCCATAATAGTTGCTCACCACCATAATACTAAAGTGCAATCACTATGATATTCAAATGCAATGTAACATATAGTTCCTCTCATATAGGGCATGCTACTAACACTACCACTCTTTGGGATCTCTCTACTAACCTAATCTTAGCTATTTTTTTTGACTATTTCTCAAGTCACTAATTAAACCATCCAACCATCAATCTATACTAGCTTTACTACTACTCTTCATTTTCTTCTTCTCTTGTATCAAATCATCTTCCTTTTGTCACCACAAATTTCTATTAACTCCTCTTTTTTTTGTTTTGTTTTGTAAGCATCTCAAAAAGCTCCTCCTTCCACCGCTCTTTAGGCTTCTTAGTAATCTCTTTCTTTTATATTTTTTTCTTATCTAATAAAGCCACAATTCCTTCCCCTTATGCTTCTTTTACTTAAAATTTATTTTTTATTATTCAATTCATTGTCTACCAAGCTTGAAGATTCAATCCTTTCATTTTTAGTGCTCTCCTTCTTAATCTCATTCCCAGTCTGCTCCATCACATCTACTAAATCTTTCCCATTATCGATACTTAACTTATCAAACTCTAACACGCTTCTTTTTATCCATCCTCTTTCCAACAATACCATTGGGATAGTCTTTAATGACACATATGAAACCAAAATCTTGATTTCACAATTTTTTTGTGAATAATCAACGACCAATAATGAGGAAGACAAAAGGCTAATTGATGACAAGAAAAGAACGAGAGAAAAGAAGAAAGAGTCGACAATTAATAAAGAATTTAGTCCTCATTCTCATATATTTGATGGTGCAGCCCACTATTGCTACTTAGGCTCTATAATGTAGTGATGGGTCATACTAAAAGTAAAAATGAAAAAAAAATCACATCATTAAACTATTAGTTTAGGGATAAATATGAGAGGCTTTGAAAACAAAGTTCTTTTTAGGTGAAAGGTTTAATTACCCTCTAATGTTTACCAAAAAGTTTAAGATGACCATACTGTTATCTTTGATACTATTATACTCTCTAACGTTTTCAAAATGGAGCAATTTGCCCCAAAATGCTAACTTAATCAAATTAGCATTACATTTAAAGTTTAGGATGACCCATATTGTTATCTTTGATACTATTATACTCTCTAACGTTTTCAAAATGGAGCAATTTGCCCCAAAATGCTAACGCATTCTAATTAGCGTTACATTTATATTGAATTTGTCCACCTAGATATGCCACGTAAGGTCAACTGCTAACATGGCAACTGACATGTATATAAATAATAATTTTTTATCATGACATTAATTAATATATTTTTAATTATTTTCCAGTAATTAAAATTAAATAATTTTAATATATTTTTCCCTTAAAACCCAACTGAATCCCTAATTTTCCTAACCCAACTGAATCCCTAATTTTCCTAACTCGATTGAATCCTCTTCTTCTTTATTACCCTAAGTTGCTTCTTCTTATTTCTTCTTCAGTATTCTTCTACCATCTTCCATCCTTTTCTTCTTTATTACCCTAAGTTGCTTCTTTTTGCTTCTTCTTCATTACTCTTTTACCATCTTCCATATTTTGAACAAAAAATGGCTCACCTCTCCAATATATTTTGAACCAATATGTCGCCAACCTATTTTTATAACGATATTTACCTGAAGCTATGGAATCTATCGGATGCGCATCCCAGCCTCAATCAAGATCGCTTCTCTTGAATACACTATTTCCTACTCCACCAACCACTTAATACATCTTCATTGTTAATCCAGTAAGAGTATGTCATCTTGTTGTAGAAGGCAATCTCTCGTGCCTATGCTCTCCATCACTTGTTCCAAGACCTACATTTAGATTAAGTTGGCCTCCCTATTTCCAATTGTTAGAACTTGTATTACTATTACCACTAAGAAGGCTCATTGGATATTGTATGGGATAAGAAGACGAGACTACATAAGGAAGTCCTAGTAATTGTAAAGGAATATTAGGAAAACAAAGTGCATTGCCAAAAGATGATTCAATATATGCTATTGAAGAATCGAAAAAAGAGTTTAATGGTAGGGGGAAGCGAGTTTCTAAAGGGAATCCTAGATATTGGAATGACGTAGCGGTTAGAAAAGGCAATACTGGAGAAGATGATAACACTAAATCTTGGTACATTTTGGGCCCAAAAGTTACGCTTACATTTAGAGGAGACAAAATCCTCTATGATCTAGTAGGAGCAACAAACCTATTTTCTAAGCCATAAGGGAAAACTGATGGGAAAAAAAAGCAAGAAGAGGATTTAATTGGGTTAGGAAATTTAGTTATTCAAGTTTTAGGAGAAAATAAATAACAAATTACCTAATTTTAATTACTAAAAATAATACATAATATATTAATTAATATTAAGATAAAAATTATTATTTATATATACGTCAACTGCCATATTGACAATTGATCTTATAAGTTGCTCCATTTTGAAAATGTCAGGGGGTAGAATGGTATCAGAGATAACGACAAGGGTCATTGTAGCCATTTTGATAAACGTTAAGGGGTAAATTGAACCTTGTACCTTCTTTTTACTCCAAAATATTAAGCTTTAACCTTTATTTTGATAAAAACTTTAGAGTTAAATTTTTTGAATTGAAATTAAAACGCTTTAGAGAGAGAAAATCCTCTCCCTTCTCTTTAGCCTTTACTTAAATGCCTCATATTTTCCCCTTTTTCTATTGGTTCCATCTCTAGTCAACTTAACTTTGACTTTTCTTAATAGGTTAATGGTCATAGGTGGCATCTTTCTTACCCAAGATCAATTTTGGTTCATTTCTCTTATAGGAAATGAAGTCAGCTTCCTTCTAATTGTAACTTGATGGAATAATTCCTTCATATATTTCAATGTATATATACAAGTTAAAAGACCTGTATTTATGGAAGGTCAACTACAACTATATACAATTGTCTATATTCCTAAAAAAGGAACAATCCTATACAGGAAATATCTAAGTATAATAGAATAGTAAACTATAATAGAATAGGAAAAATTACAACTCATTCACGCTAATTCTCCCCCTTAAGTTGGGGCATAGATGTCACACATGCCCAACTTGGATAGCAATGTATGGAATGGTCCACTAGTGACAACATGAGTTATTATATCAACTAATTAATCTAAACTTCTAGTATAAGGAATTTCTAATGTACCATAATCAAGATTATCTTTAATATAGTTTCCATCAAGTTCGACATGCTTAGTTCGATCATGTTGTATTGGATTATTAGCAATCTCTATTATATTATCACAAAACAACACCATAGGTTTTGTTGGACTAAACCCAAGTTCCTTCAAAAGAATATTCAACCAAGAAAGCTCTGCGATTGCATCATACATTGCATGATATTCGACTTCTACACTAGACAATGAAACCACATTTTGTTTCTTACTTCTCTAAGTCACTAAATTGCCTCCAACAAATGACAAAAATCCTGAAGTAGGTTTTCTATCCAATCTGTTGCCAACAAAGTCAGAATCAATGCAACCCACAACATCTAGAAGTCTATATTTGCAGAACAAGTCACCTTTACTAGGACCTGACATTAGATAAGCGAAAATACGATTAACAGACTTCATGTGTTGATCATTTGGATTGTGCACGAACTGACTTACAACACTGACTGCATATGTTAAATATGGTATAGTGTAAGTTAAGTAAATCAACTCCCCCACTAATCTTTGATAGCTCTCCTTATTTGCTGGAATTTGATCAGGATAGATAGATAGGCCATTATTCACCTCAATAGGAGTATCTATAGGCTCATAGGTAGAATTACTAGTTTTAGTAAAGAGATCCAAAGTCTACTTCCTTTGGGAAAGAAAGGCCATTGTTTAGACCGAGAGACTTCCATGTCTAGAAAGTATTTGAGAGTTCTGAAATCCTTTATCTCAAATTCCTTGGCCAAATAGCTCCAAAGTTTCTCAATTTCGTCTATGTTATTGCTTGTTACAATCATATCATCAACATAGACAATAAGTAAGGTGATATCATCATGAACTCTGTTATAGAACAAGGTATGATTTGCCATAGTTTGCTTGAATCCATATTGCTTCATTGCATGACTCAACCTAGCAAATCAAGCCCTTGGTGATTGCTTTAATCTATACAATGCCTTTTTCATTTTGCATACCTTACCTTCTTCTAGTGTAAACCCTGGAGGTGGATCCATAAACACTTCCTCTATTATATCACCATGAAGAAAGACATTTTTTTATGTCAAATTGTCATAAAGCCCAGTCCAAATTAACTACAAGTGACAATATGACTCGAATAGTATTTGGTTTGGCAACAAATGCAAAAGTCTTTTGATAGTTAATACCATAAGTTTGAGTATAACCTTTTGCAACTAGCCTAGTCGTGTATCTTTCAACCATCCCATTTGACTTATACTTGAGTATACATTTACACCCCACAGTCTTCTTTCCCATTGGTAACTCAACCATTTCCCAAGTAGGGTTCTTTTAGAGAGCCATCATTTCATCTACCATTACATCCTTCCATTTAGGATCTTCAAGGCCTTCCTGAAAATGACTAGGAATAGATACAAAAGATAGTTGAAGAGCAAATGCTAAGTGAGCCTTAGACAAACGACAGTAAGATATAAAATAAGATATTGGATAAATAACATTAGAAGAATTGGAAAAACCAAATCTATCAAGTTCTTTTCATTCACGAGGAGGATATCACCTAGTTTGATCAACATTTGAATATGAAATTTCAGGGGAATAAGTACATACCTCATTTTTAGAAGATTCATTTGATGGTATGGTAGTATCATCGAGAGAGGTACTAGAATTAGAAGGAGATATAGTAATATCTTTTCTTCTTAAATAACCTTTCTCAAAAAACTGGGCTGGTCTCTGAGGTCACTCACCGTTAATTTTAATTCAATTTTTAGCTGGGTTAGGAACATCTAAATCAACAAGATTAGGTCCATTAGATTCATCTAAAACTAAGAATTCCCCATTTTCCTTAACATTGACAATTGATTCTCTATTTGTACCCAAAATCCATATCTTCTCTCCTAACCACAATTGTTCCTCTTCTTTACTACCAATCTCCTGCTGAAGAGGAACCATAGCAAACTCTCCATAAAAGTAGGACTTATGTTCACAGAACTGAACATCCATCGACACATAATATGTTCTTGAAGGAGGATGAGACATTTGTATCCCTTTTGGGAATTAGAATAACCAAGAAAAACATATTTGGTAGCACGAAGATCAAGTTTATCTCTATAAAGAGAGGGAACATGAACATAACATACACAACCAAAAACCTTAGGAAAAATATTTAGAGTAGAAGGAATATAATGAAATTTGGATAACATTCGTAAAAGAGTTTGAAAGTCAAGAATCTGGGTAGGCATTCGATTAATAAGAAAAATAATAATCATGACAACTTCAGCCTAAAAACATTTTGGAACATGCATAATCAAACATAAGGCCTGAGCAACTTTAAGAAGGTGACGGTTCTTACCTTCTGCTATGTTGTTTTGTTGTGGTGTGTAAACACAAGTTGTTTGGTGAAGAATGCCATGTTGTGTCATGAACTCGATAAGAGATTGATTTACAAACTCACTGTTAAGTCAGAATTGTGACTTTACGTATTAAATGATTTTGATGACGAACAAAAAGAAGACAGAATGAAAAGCAGATGAAAATAACATTTACGAAAAACAGACGATACTACGTAGCAGAAAACAGACGAAAGAAATTCAGACAGAACAGAAGCTAGATGAAGAAGGTGTGCAATACAGAACAAAAAGCAGACGAAGTCAAGGCTTAGCGAAAAGCAGACGATGTCAAGGCTTAGCAAAAAGCAGACGAAGTCAAGGC
>JANZLH020390572.1:0-11446 GCA_026770325.2 Erythroxylum fimbriatum
AATACTCAGTGTATAGAGACCTGAAGAGGCTCAGTGAAAGAATACTTGTAAAAGTTTGAGAAGTTAGTGAAATCTCATAAAATCATCTGAGGACTAGACGTAGCCCACGGTTTGGGGTGAACCAGTATAAAAACTACTGTGTCAAACTATCTCTGTCTCATTCGTTTTTACAATTACGTATTACAAAAGTCTTAAACACTTTTACAAACGTGTTTTACATTAGTTCTTTAACAACGAACAAAATCAAGTTTTTTAAATGAAAGTTGTTAAACGGGGTTTAGCGAAAAGTTTATCACAATTCAACCCCCTTTCTTGTGTATTTTGTTATTGTTATTAAACATAGTTTTAACGTATGATTCACTTCATTTGTATCCAACTGTGTTCCCAAAAGAACTTCCTAAGGGGCTGGCCCCTTTGAGGACCATACAACATCAAATCAATTTTGTTCCAGGAGCCGTTATTCCACATAAACAATCCTATTGGATGAGTCCAAAAGAGGGTGAAGCATTGAGAACTATTGTTGATGACTTACTTGACCGAGAGTTTATAAGGCCATCTACATCTCCTTGTGTAGTTTTGGCCTTTGTTGTACCAAAGAAAAATGGGAAGTGGCAGATGGTGATTGACTCCCGGGCAGTGAACAAGATTACGGTCAAGTATAGGTACCCCATTCCTAGACTTGACGACATGTTAGATCATATACATGGAGCAACAATTTTCACTAGACTTGATCTTGCCAACGGATTTCATCATATTAGAGTGAGAGAGGGAGATGAGTGGAAAACAATATTCAAAACATGTGAGAGTCTTTTCGAGTGGTTGGCGATGCCAATGTGGATGTCCAATTCTCCATCAACTTTCATGAGACTTATGTATGAGGTCCTTAAACCTTTCCTTCAACACTTCGTTGAAGTATATTTTGATGATATTCTAATTTTCTCTAAGAGTCCAGATGAACATGTGCAACATTTGAAATGTGTCTTTGATGTGCTAGCTAAAGAGTCATTGTATGCAAACATTGATAAGTGTCGTTTTGTGATCATTCCTTGACATTCCTAGGTTTTGTTGTTTGCCAAGATGGCATTAAGATGGATCCCTTAAAGGTCCAAGCCATCATAGATTGGCCAGTCCCAAGCAATCTTTTTCAAGTTAGAAGCTTTCATGGCCGGTCCCAAGCTTTCACTGCTCCTATAATTGAATGTATGGAAAAGGGTGAGTTCAAGTGGACTCCTCAAGCCACTCTAGCTTTTAGGACTTTGAAAATTTTGATCACAAAGGCACCTATTTTGAGACTTGCTGATTTTAGTACACCGTTTGAACTTGAATGTGATACGAGCGGGGTAGGCATAGGGGCTGTTCTTAGCCAAGAGAGTAGACCGATTGCATTCTTTTTTGAAAAACTCAATGATGCTAGGAAAAAATACACTACATATGATAAAGAGTTTTATGCAATTGTTAGGCTATTAGGCATTTTCGGCCATATCTTCTTGCCAATCCGTTTGTTCTTTTCACTGATCATGATTCACTCAAATATGTCCAAAGTCAAGCTAACTTGAGCCAAAAACATGCTATTTGGGTTGAGTTTCTTCAATCGTTTGACTTTATCATTAAGTATAAAAAAGGGACCACCAATGTTGTTGCGGATTCTTTGTCTCGCAAATTCCTCCTTTTAAATTCAATGTATGCACATGTTGTAGGATTTGATGATCTAAAGGGTGTATGAGAGTGATAAAGATTTCGGTCCAATTCTTGCTAGGACTATTGAGTGTAATGGTGCATTTAGGGACTTTGTTTTGCATGATGGTTTTCTGTTCGAAAATGGTGCATGTTGTGTGCCAAATTGTTTACTTAGAGAGGTAATTTTGAGAGAAGTCCATGGGGTTGGACTAGCTGGCCATCTTGAGAGAGAGAAAACCTATGAGCTAGCCCTTTTAAACTTCTTTTGGCCGGGGATGTATAGAGATGTGTCTAGGTTAGTAGCCGGTTGTAATACTTGTAGTAGAGCCAAGATGACATCCCAAGCCCACGACCCTTACACACCTTTGCCTACGCATACAAAACCTTGGGAAGATGTGAGTATGGAATTTGTTCTAGGTTTGCCGAGAACTAGGAGGGGTTTTGATAGTGTCATGGTTGTGGTAGATAGGTTTTCTAAAATGGCACATTTCATTCCTTGTGTTAAATCAAATGATGCTCAACATATGATGGATTTATATTTTCATAATGTGGTTAAATTGCATGGCTTGCCGAGAAGCATTGTTAGTGATAGGGATGTGAAGTTTATGAGTCATTTTTTGAGTCTTATGGGCTAGATTAGGGACAAAACTGAAATTTTCCACAGCCTTTCATCCACAAATAGATGAACAAACCGAGGTTGTCAATAGGTCCTTAGGAGGGATTTTAAGAAGTCTTTTGAGAGGAAAAACTAAAAGTTGGGATGCCATGCTACCACATGCCGAGTTTGCATATAATTGTTTTAAGTCTAAGTCAACTGAGTACTCACCATTTCAAATTGTGTATGGAGCTAATCCTTTGACTCCACTTTGTTTAAGTCCTTTTGTACAAGCTAACCCCATTTCTAGCATTGTGGCTGAAAAAAGGAGTGAACAAATTGTTAAGATTCATGAGCAAGTGATGGAAAATATAAGGAAGCACAATGAAGCCTATACAAGACTAGCAAAGAAGAAAAGGCCGGTTGAGTTCAAGGAGAGAGATTTAGTTTAGGTGCATTTGAGGAAGGATCGGTTTGGAAGGAAGTCAAAGCTTAGCAATAGAGCCGACGGTCAGTTCAAGGTACTCAAGAAGATCAACAACAATGCATACAAGGTGGAGCTGCTCGAGAGCTACAAAATTTCCAATAGCTTCAATGTAAGTGATCTCAAACTTTATAAAGGTGACACTATGGTCGAAATTCCTACTACTGAGGCTAACTCTCAAGAGGGAGAGGATGATGGAGGGCCATCTCCACAAGTTTTGAAGGACTTGGAAGCCATGTGATTTGATGAAAAAGATGAAGACAGTGAAACTCAAGGTGGAGACAATGATCCGGGTGAAGAACAAGGTGAAGTTGGCCTAGATTTAATGCTTAAGTTCCAAGCTAACTTCGACCCATTTGGTGATCACAAGGCAGTTTTTTTAACTCCTTAAATTGACATTTGAAGACTTTACTTTATGTTATTTGAGAATTTATATTGTATGTTTGACGTATTTGGTCCGGCTTGTATTACTATTTTGGCCGGTTGACATTTTATATTTTCGGATTGGTTTGTATTGTTGTTTCGGTTTGACTGTGTTGAACCAGCCTTTTGGTCTCCCATCTTCAAGTTATTTGGAGACTTAAAGGTGAGTTTTAGCGTTGGGTTTAGTTTCGGTTCAAGGGCAGCTGAAGAGACATGAACCGGTTGACTTGTTGGTTCACTTTCCTTATAAGCTATCCTAAAATCTATCTAATGACCATATTCATAACTTATAAAAAATTTCCAGATTTTGAGAGTTTTTTCTCTTAGATCTTTTGGCAAGAAATTGTCTGGTTTTTTTGTTGTTTTTTCCAAAAAACAATTAGGTTTGATTATTTTCCGAAAATAATCCAAATTTGTTCGTTGTTGTTGATTGTTCCTATGTAGATTGAATCTGCCTGCCCGTTTTAGAATCTGTCCTATGAAGCAGGTTGAATTCGTTTGACTGAAATTCCAAAGCCATGTTTTAGAGCACATCCTAAACTACAAATTCAAATCAAGAATCATCAAAAATCAATTTCCCAATCATCCAAAATTCCCGACTGAATCTTATCCCATCGCCCAGAATTTTCCCCTCGCCCAGCCAGATATGCCTGCACTCCCCTCATAACTCACTCGTCCCTTAACCAAATCATCTGATTCTTGTGTCTAAACTCATTAGCACAAAACGTTCTACAACTTTCCCTTCTACACCAAACCCTGATTCTGTCTCTATTTTTCCAGAAAAATGACCTGAAAGCCGCTGCCAGTTTTCTACCCGAGAAGAACAAAACTCCTCCAAACTTTGTCGGTTCTTTTTCAATTCTTTGTCAATCTTTTTGAGACGTTCCTGCATCAACCGGAGTCGAGAGGGCTCCTCCCCTTTTGTCCGATATCTCTAGCATAGCGTTAAAATCTCCCCCCACAAGCCACGACCTAGTATTAGAGTTGCCTATCCAAGTGAGTGCGGTCCAGAGACTGGACTGCGAGAATACTTGCGGACTTGCACACACAACGGCAGAAGCATATAAAAATTGCCTATGGGCAATAACTATAGAGATATCAAAAGCCTCTCCCCAAAGTAACCAAATACCTCCTGAAAACCCTTCCGCTTCGATTCTAAAGGAAAAATCATATCCTACGGCAAGAATAACAGCGTTGGCCTGATCTCCATTAATTCGGGGTTCCAACAACACCAAGACGCTCGGTTTATAACGACGACTGTAGTTACGCAGGAGGGTTTGAAAAGTTGCCCCTCCTGCTCCTTGACAATTCTAGAATAATATTGACATAAAAAAGATAGTAGAAAAGAATCCTACCTCGAGGCATCCACCAGGCTCCCGACGTATTCGTCCTTGTGCTCCCCCAAATCAGGTGCTAGTATCTCTTCTTCAGTCAGGCGTGGGCTCAGGAATTCCTCCTGACCCGCCGAGTCCATCACGATATCAGGAGGATCCGAAGGGGGTTTCAGGTATATCAGGGTCTTTCACAGGATCCTCCATCCCCTTCATACTCTGGGGCCTCTCCTCGGTCTCCTGAGTTTGGTCCGCTATGATTTGGTTATCACAGATCATTTCAGAGTGGGACGAGATTGTGACTGTGAGGTTTCTCTCAGAGGTTGTGGGTTTTAGGTGAATTGAAGAAGGCGGGTCGGATTCTTTTTCCTTACTCTTGCTGGTCTGTCCCTTATCCTCCCGTGTCGTTGGGTGAGCCAAGATAGCTTTGCCTTTAGCACTCAGTTTAGAATTCCTGGATCGCTCAACGGGCTTTGGTGCCCTGGGCTGATTCGGAGTCTGTCCAGCTCGATGAAAACTGAACATACTTAGGCACTGTCCAAAACCAACTGGAGTCCCTTCGAGGTTCACACCCAAGTTGGTGGCTGTCGGATCCTCAACAGCAGCTTCATTTAATAAGATTGCAAAACGTAAGCCTCGAGTTGATTTGCCCCCACACAATGCACTGGCCTTGTCTTGCACCTGTCCTGTCGCAGCTCGTGGGCGTCTGCGTTGCACATTCATCCACGACCCATAGCCGTTAGTAACCGCTGCCTCCTGCTGCCCTCATGTCGCCTCCAATGGTCCTCTAGGCACAGTCGCATCAGCTCCCAAGCTTCCCACCGGCGTGGAGGCGTTGGTTTCCGCAGGAACGTTCTTGGCACAGGCATTGGGAGAGTGGCCTACAACGCCGCTCTTGATACACACCTGGGGAAGCCCTTCGTAGGAGATGAGTAGTGTTTCTCCATCTAGAACGACGCTCGGCTTCAAGGGGTTGTTCAAGTCGATTTCCACAGCAAGTCTGGCAAATTTCCCACGGTTGGCAAGCAGTGTCGCCTCATCTATGTGAACCATGTTCCCCACAAGGTTCCCCAATGCCTCGAGTATTTGTGGATGATAGCGTGCTATTGGTAAGTTAGGGATCCTAATCCAAACGACAGCTCTGGTTATCATGGATTGGGAGGGACGGAAGGATGGGCTCCACCTCTAAACTACGATCACTTACCCGAAAATCGTCCATGGACCCTCAGTAAGTACCCTTATGTAGTCTCCTTCCTTTTGAAATTTAACCAGAAAGAAGTCGTTTTCAAGGTCCACCATCTTCACGTTTCCACGCAACTTCCACAGTAAACGCAAACGGTTACCGAGCACGGTGAAACCAACTCGACGGCCCAGCAGCTTCAGTATCACCATCTTCTCCCAGTGTTGGTCCAGCTTGTTTTTTAGATTTTGAGAGAGAAGGATGCTTCCTCCCAGCTCGTCGACGATCGGCGTCATATCCGCTTCTTCAACGTCAACTGACACGTTCTCTGGCCAATCAGTCTTCTCCATGGCACCAGCCTCCGTGTGGCCCCCGGTGACCACCTCGATGTAGGAATGTTTAAGCTGGGGCAGATCTGCATCACGTTTTCGAGTACGCCCCTTCTTAGCCTAATGACCCTCCGGGTCAAGGGAAGACATATTCCACGATGCTCCGGCCTAGCCCACGCCGAAACTCTCCTCTAACAGAAACCTTACGAAATGTACTCGCCACCTTTTCTCGCACAAGATATTTCTCTCACTATAGAAAGAAAGAGCCTTTTTTTTGGTTAACTTTCTAATTTATGTTCCATTTTCAAAGCCATCAAGATAGGAGCATTGATGACCTTGATGCACAAGTATCATTTTGGTCAGACTGCTCCTTTTGTTCCTGCCAAGGTGGGGTTTCAAACATTGATCCTTATGTTGGGGTAGGCATTCGTTGCCTCTTCCTTTATCAGAGAAAGAAGAAGGTCCAATCACTCAGGTTGATTATGAAGTTAAGTAGGAGGGAAACATATAATGTGATTCAAACAGAATTCGAAATTACAACTGTAATCCCTCTAAAGACACTATAGCACTTCTTATTTTCGAAGTTCCTAAGATACTCTATGACTAAATTTTAGAACCTTAGAACAACATTACACAGGCCTACAAGCTACAGCGGCTGACATGAGGTAGACCAAGACTCGAAAACGATAGAAGTTCACTGAACAAACATGGATATAACTGAAAAACGAAATCAACAACATAACAAAACTCATAATTTAACCACCCCCGTAAGACTCTTACTTGGTATCTCTATGACCAGTGGTGTGCTTAAAAGTAGGATCGTCATAACTAGGAGTGACGTTCTTCTTATTAGTAGGATCATCATTACGGGACGGGATCTTCTGTCTAATATTATGTTATCTTATTCTGTCTCATGAATTTTAGCCATTCATTTATGCGGGCCTCGCGTTCATTTATGCATGACCTACGCAGGACCCACATAAATAAATGGCTAAAATTCATAGGACAAAATAAGATATCATAATATTGGTCAGAGGATCCGAACTCACGAGAGGCAGCAACGTCAGGATCAAGAATATCCTTGTCACGAGGTCCCATCCCAAAAGTGTGCTTCACAGCATCTCTAGCAGCTTTTGCCATGTGCTTCACTTTCTCACCAGTTTGCTGGAAAACATCCGTTGTCTTCTCTTTCCCTTCATGGGCCTTCTGCTTCGTTGCCTCTGCGTCCTCTTCCACTGTGTGCTTAGCTTCATGTGCCTTCTGCAAAGTCTTGTCTTTGGTTTCTTGGGTTTTTTCATGTCTTGTCCTTTGCTTCCCTTGCCTTATCTCTCATGGTGCCTGTCGTTTTCCCTGTCCTCTCCTGTCACATATAGATAGGATCGAAACTTGGTTCATTTACTTCGAAACATATAAAGCTTGAGATGTCATAAAAACTAAGCATGTCACATATACCTCAGCTTGGCCTTGTGCTTCACCAGCTCTATAGTGCTGATCATGGGATGCCATTGCTCAACGACTGTCTCTAAACTTGGAAAAGTAATTTCGATTGGAGATTGAAGATGATAGAATGAGATAAAACTGTAGACTCAGTACTGTATGAATGGATGAAGCTCATCGCATGCAGGGACGGAGCTACAATGGGGGCAAGTGCCCCCACTGCCTCCAACAAATTTTATGCAAAAAAATTATTATTTTAAGTTTTGCCCCCACAAAAAATCAAATTATACTCCCATTAAAAATAAAATTTTGTTCCTATTAAAATTTTGCCCCTACTTAAAAAAATTTCTGAATCCGCCCCTGATCGCATGCAAATACTTTATAGTGATTTAGTAGTTGTTACGTGGTTGACAAGTGTCCTGCATGCTTGACACTTGTATGGTACGTGCCCTGATAGTTGCTGTGTCGGTTTGTTGTTTTTCCTTGTGAAGATTGAGTCGGTCCTGAAGCCTATCTCGTCACGCCACGTCGTTTCTGTTGCTACGTGTCGATAAACAGAAATTTTCATTCACCCCATTGGAAGAGTTTCATCACTCCGTGCCGAACTCTAGAGAGTACATTCGGAGCTCACCATCGCTTGGAACCTGGGGTACCAACGGGTTATTGTCAAAGTCGATTCCCTAGAGGTTCTAAACATCTTGTCCTCTTCTCTTCCAGTTTTATCTGATGACAATTTTTTGGTGACAAGTACCAGGCGGCTTATCCAACGAGATTGGGCAGTAGCGCTTCAACATGTTTATTGTGAAGGGGACCAATGTGCAGATCGCCTCGCGTCATTTGCAAATCTAGCCAATTCCGGCCTTTTTACTCTCAAGGATCCACCGATGTCCGTCATAGAGCTTCTCCTTCGTGACCAGCAGGGCATGATGTAATGCCGAGCGCTGCACTAGCTTAGCTTGTATTTTGGTTTAGTTTCCTTTGTACAATTTGTTATTTTCACAACAATTAATTATAAATCCTTATTTTAAAATTTTGAATATTATAATAATTTGTTTTTAAAATAATTATAGTTAGTTATTAATTTTTTTTTACAATTATTCTTACGATATACGATAAAAAAATTAAGTTATATATAGGGATGACCCATGGTCCAGAACTAAGTGTTTTCAATTAGCCGGCTCAAAACTTAACTATTTTAAACAAAACGATTAGTGTTTTCAATGAGCCGTCCTAGGCTTAAGCTGACTCAAAACTTAAATATTTTAAGCAAAATGCATTGTTTTGCTTAAAAGAGTTGAACCTCAGGTAGGCCTGAGTCTAAATAAAGTTTGAACCCAATTAAAAAAATTATTTTACACTTTTATTTTAAAAATTTTGACTTGACTAACGACCTATTGTCATTCCTAGTTATATAAGGTTGAAGATCATTACGCTCTTTTTTAATTTAATTTTTATTTCATTCTTATATATTTAAAATTCTTATTTATTTAATATAAAATTGCTAGTTTTTCTTTAAAATAATGTTATATTTGAATTTCAAAATTATAATATTGATTTGTTTAAATAAAAATTAACAAAATATAATTAATGGAGCACAGTAATAGTTGACTAAAATCATAAAAAGTAAGTGATGATTTTTAAAATAAAAAGTTTGAATTTAGCTTAATAAAATAAAATAAAGTAATTTAGCTTAAGGTGAATTTAATATTACCCAAAATACTTCACGCCACTTAAATAATTAGCTTAACTACCAAATGAAGTGTTTTGCGATTGACAAATACTTGAGATCTTATACATCAAATTCTCTGTTCCAATTATTCTGTTATAACGTTATTCCATTAAATTTTATCCATATATTTATGTGAAGTCTACATAAATGTGTGGATAAAATTTAATAGAACATGATAGGAACACTATAACCGGAACAGGAGATCTAATCCCAAGATCCTATATCTGGAAAATGATCTTCCTTGATAGGCTCTAACAAGGCAATTAAATGTGTAATTAACATACTTCTTTAACTCTTACATTGGTTAGTTATTCCATTACTGGAGAGTGGAGAGATGAACCAATTATTTTTTTAATGAATTTGGTGTATTAAATAAATCATCAGACGTATATAAAATTCTAAAAATTACTTATTTTAAATAACAAACTCAATTTAAGTAATTTTATATGTTCCAATGTCCTTCCCTTTCTAATTAATCACTCTCCTTACAATTAAGGTGAATTATAATTTTTTGTCAAAATTAGAACTTTCAAACTCTTCGATTAAAATTAAGAATTACAAAATCGAACCAATTTAATCAGTTCAACCATAAAAATTTTGAAATATTTAACTTTTTGGTTTAGTTTATCTTAATAACCTTTATTATTAAAAGTCGATAGATTTATTAATTAACTATCGATTTTTAGAAATAGTTAATTTTTATTTGATAATTTCTTTCTTCAATTAAACTTTAATTTCTTTAATAGACAAAAATAGTCTTCTTATCTAATTATATTTTAAGTTATTTAATTTTATTTAATTTTTATTATTTATTAATTTTATAATAATTCAATATCGGTTGAACGTTTAAACATTTAAATATTTTATTTTAACAGTTTAATTTGCGGTCTGATTTTTAAAATATTGACTAAAATACTTTTTAAAGAACTAATCTCAGTATTTAGATCATCCCTTTTTCCTGAAACGAACAAATCTGTGCCTAGTGAAGTGGGAGGACCTAACAGCTAGGACATGGTGTGGATATAACCAATCCTTGACCAAGCAATGCCATTGAATCATTCCTCCTCAGAAATTTCATGCCATTTGTTGGTAAGAGCTTACTACTTGGGGACGCCATGTTTAGTGCACTTGCAGAATATAAATTCACTCCCCATCATCTTCTGATTTCGTACCAACAACAAACAAAGTTCTCATTTCATTCCAAGAACACACGAAAAAAGGCAAAATGGCAAGCCATCAATCTCACGAACTCAGCCACTCCGCTGCTGCTCAGGCTCAGGTGATGGATCATCGATGACCCTTCAAATTATTTCATCATTTCCTTGAAAAATGATCATGAAAATGAGCAGCAAAATCGAATTGGAGTGATTGTTTACCATATCATATAATATTATATCTACACTTGATTGCAGGTGTCCCGTAATGCAGCTCAAGAACCTTCACATGCACCAAGTGCCCATCACAGTTCTGACTCATCTCAGGCCTCTCAAGACAGTTCATACACATCCCAGGCATCCCAGTTCATTCAACAGGCATTACACATTTCTTCTTGGAACACTTATCACGAGTCCTATTTAAATATATTTAAATGAAAAAATCTAAAAATCTTATAAACAAAATAAATTTAGAAGATTTTTAATCCATAATTAGTTTTAAGGATCAGCTATAGTAGAGTTTGATTTGATGGAATTGTAGTCTTATCTGTGGTAACAGACTGGAGAACAAGTAAAGAACATGGCACAAGGAGCAGCAGAGGCAGTGAAGAACACCCTTGGAATGAACCCTGACAACAACAGCAATAACAATAACAACCCCACCGCCAGCACTGCCACCACCACCACCACCAGCACTGCCACCACCAACCACCCAAGCAACCCATCTCCGACCACCCGGTCTTAATGTGGATGAATAGGACTTCCTCCGGGCAAAAGTCCTTTCGATCTCATGGGAAACCTGTTCTTATCTACTGTCTCTCCTGTGAAGATGGCTTATAGTTCTCATTACCATTTGTTGTTTAACATGTTCGAGTGTCAAGTCGCTTATTGTTTTTAGTGATTTCGATTTTGTAAAACATGTTGGTTCCATGGCACAATAAGGATGGCCTGGTTCTTACTTTTGGCAATCTTTCCAAGTTTATTTCGAATAAAATGCAAAAGTTTGGAATTTTTAATATATCATGAAGTCAGATATATATATATATATATATATATATATATATATCATTTATATTCTTTTGTTCCTTAATCAGTGTGAACTGACGC
>JANZLH020390616.1:0-11441 GCA_026770325.2 Erythroxylum fimbriatum
ATGAACAAGGCGACTTATCAGTACCGAATAAGCATAAGTCGACTTACACATGGTACAAGTCGACTTACCACTTACACTAAAGGTGTTTAGTATTTGAGATATCATATACTTGTGAAGTATTGACGATATCCATTATCCTATGTATGAGTTGATGTTTGAGTTTAAGAAGATAAGGATATAACTTTAGAAGCAAATCCTAATTAAGGTTTATTTACTTAGAACAATATCATTTAGGATTGGAAAGATTCCAATGTAGCAATGGTTGTTAATTAAGCTACAATACATTTTTCATTTAGTAAAAATGATTAATTGGATCAATAAGTTCTTTAGTGAACTTGATATAGTTCCTTGCATTCTTCAAGATAGTAATGTACTATGGAATATTAAAGTCGTTGGGCATGTAAAAGGAGCTAAGGTCTTATCAAAGATCCAAAGATATATTTAGGCAAAGCTTTTCTTAATTATGATGATAATTAAGATGAAAATTGCAATACTTAAATAAGTGCTAACTATAGAGAATCTTGAAGAATTCTTTTATTAAGCTAGTGTCTCAGCAGTACATAATTGTCATATGGTGATATGATATGAGATACTTAAACAATTGGCTTAGTGCAAGTGGGAGATTTTTAGTTTATGCCCTACAACCAATTGCTTTGGTTGTAGTTTAGTGACAAAATTATTAATAAAGGCATTCTTTATATTTATGTATTAATTAAATTTAATGTTTTAATACTAAAAATAAAATCCCTGGAATAATTAATACGTAATTGAAATTATGATGAGATCATAATTGAGATATTCAATTTACATTTACGTATTATTCCTAAATGTTCCTAGTTGTAGTTTCATCAAGATGAGATATTGCTGAAACGGTAAAACTAGCACACATTATGTTTCTTTCTTATAAAGAAAGTAATTGATCTCATAAATTAAAGTATGGAGATACTTAAACTAGTATGTAGATTATTATTAGAGAATAAGTCACTGAACAGACCCAACAATGAGAATCCTAAATGAAATATTTTTTATGTGTCTGTGGATTTCCTCGTAATGATGGTTATATAATTAATCCTTAGACTTGAGATTACCAAGGTATTTCATATGGGAATTATTATGTTTTGATACTGCTTATGTATTGTCTTAAGATAATTCAATCGGTAGTACTTGGATGCAGCAAGAACCATATAGAGATAGTTGAGTAAGTCAATAAAGGATTCTTCATTCTAAAGTAATTAGAGAGAATGTTCCACTATTCTTGATTAGTAATGATTTATGAAATTTTCTAGCTAGAGTGAATTGACATTTGAAAAGGTTTTTTTCAAATATCAATTATAAATCAATTACTAATTAACAAGAACGAACATGATAGGATGAAAAGAGTAGATAATGTATCCATACTCTATCCAATTATACTTCATAGCCATGCATGGATAGGTTAAGTCAAAACCATATTGACATTCTTGATATTTGGATGGTCATAATATGTTGCTAGATGTCATTCTTGATTGATGATTATAAATTGTTTAATTGGAGAATTAAAGATAAATTAAAAGGAGTTTTAATTTATTTTATTATAATTGTGAATTAGAATTAGAATTTATAATTATTGCCAATATATTAGGAACCTAATGGGTCACACATCAAAGAGCAATTTTGTGAAATAAAAATCAATTTAATTAAGTTTCACTTAATTATAAAGTTTTAGAAACTTTAAGGATCAAATATGAGATAATTGATTTTATTAAAATCAAAGGATTTAATTTTAATAAAATTAAAAATCCTAATGATTTTTCTATTAATAGGAAGAACGTTCATAAGCTAGCACTTTTGTTCTTCCTCTCAAAAGAGTCTTGAGAAATTGCTTTGTGGATACCATCAGAGGCTGGACATTTGAACAGCTTGTGGTTGACAATTTGGAAAAAGATTTTTTAAAAAGATTTTGTAGGAATATGAATAAGTTACGATTTCTTACGATTTGTATTTTTGTTTTATTCAAGTTAATCAATTATCAGGATTTGCTTGGGGTCTGTAAAAAAATTTGTTTTTCATTGTACCCATGATTTAATAACGGTTGGAATCTAATATATTGGTGACATATTTAGTGTAGTGTAGATATACCATTAATGCATCAAGTGTAATGTGTGATTTACATATCATTGTGTCAATGTCGTGCATTCAAGTCGTCTGTGGTTATGATTGATTTTATGTGCTATGATGTAATGTGAGTCCCAAGAGAGGTGTGTGTTGCTACTTGTGAGGGATGAGATCCTCTTCTCTTGTATGTTGGCCCTCAAAAAAATTTCATTAAAGTTAAGCATGATTTAAATAATGTTTGAGGTTTTGATAGATTAATTATTTTGGAGTTATTTAATTATTTCAAAGTTAGTAGGATTTATTGCATGGGTTAATGGAATTAAAGTGTTAAGGTTATAAGAAGGTTTAAGGGCAGTTTTGGAAGATTACTTAAGCATTAAAGTTATAAGGCTTATAAGGAAGGGTAAAATGGACTTTTTTTACACTCATTAAGGGTATAAAAGCGAAAAGACAAGTGTTGTCTTGTTCTAAGAAAAAGAAAAAACGAAAATAAGAATAGAGGAAGAGAGGTTTCGGTGAAGTAGAAAAAAGAATGGAGTTTTGAGCTAGGTTTCATCTTTTCTTAGTTTTAAAGAGAGATTTTGAGGTGGTTCGAGAAGAGAAAAAGAAAGAGGAAGATAAGAGCTCGAAATTGGGCCAAACATCTCTTCATTTGGTGAAGATTTAAGGTAAGAGCATTTTTAATCCTTTCGATTTTGGAAGGGGTTTTTGTTCATGAAGCTTAAGAAGTGCATGGGTTTTAGTATTCTAAGATCAATTTAGTCAATGTATTTTCTTAGGGTTCTCAAATTTGAATTCCTGTTGAATGGGAATTTTGTCATTTATGAAGGAAATCAAGAAGAGGATCAAGAGAGGCAAGAGGAACAAGAGGAAAGACATCCTTAAGCCAATTTCTTAAGCAAGAAATTCAAGGTGGGTTCCATTTTTATAATTATGTAATAAGCCATTAATGTTTCTTTCAAGAAATGAAAATATATGATTTCAACTACTTTTTAAATGTGCATTTATTGCTCTTTGAATGCTTTGAAAATGTGCTACATGTGTAATATATTAATTGTGTTGTGAATTATGAAATACAAGATGAAAATGATTTGTAAAAGGAGAGTAAGTTCATGAAATCAAGTTTCCAAAATGTTCCTTTTTGGGCAAACTGTTTTCAATCCATGAATTACATGTTATGTGGGTTTGGTGTAGTCCATTCAAGTATGTTACGTGCACGTTGACCAAGTTAAAGGCTTCTCCCGCCTACCCGCTAGTGGCACAGAGCTCCTTCATGGACTCCCTCAAGTTTACGACTACATGGGACCATTATGTGGAATTATGTAGTTCGTCATGTTTATGGATCTACCCAAACCACTTTGATGTGATTATGTGCTCATGATATGTGTTAAGATTGATGCATGCATGTCTTGCATTAATGTGAATGTTTAAAATGGAAATGATTATTTCAATGGTTTTGCTTGTTACTAGTTATAAAATTGTTACCCACGAGCTTTAAGCTCACCCCCATTCCTTCCCATATCCAGGTGACGAGCAAGAGATCAAGTGAAAGAGAATCGAGGCATCACTCCAAAATTTGCATCTTTTGTGTTTTAAGCTAGATTTGTAACTACAAGGCTTTAGTTGCATTTTGAGCAAATTACTGTTAATGTATCTTTTTGTATTTTGGCATTTTGAGATATTGATGTATTGTGGCTGAAAATGCCCATTACAGCCTTGTAAAAACTCTTATATTTTGATGTTAATGAAGTATGTTTGTGTTTTGCCGATGATATTTCAAATTTGTTCATTGCACTTTCAAGTTCTCTATAGGGGTAAGAATGTGTTTTCTAACTTCAGGGGAAATACTGTATTGATCTTGAATTGGACAAAGTTGTCTTCTTAGAAGTTGTAGATTATTTTTCTAGCTTTCTAATAATATATAGTATGAGATTTTTGGACATTGGACTTGAGAGATATGATCATTAGAAGTTAGTGATGTTGCTTAGGATGGACATTTGGGACAGCTACATTATTTTGAAATTTTGACCCTTATAGAGGCAAAAGTTGTTTTCGAGGTCTTCAGTGAAGTTGTAGATCTAGAAGTCTTCTTTGAAACGGTCTAAGAATGACCTTAGTCTAATATCTATAGTGAAAGTTATGCCCATTGTACCAATATATGTCAAACGAAGGAAAGCAGGAAGGGAGAAGTCACGATCGCGATTCTGTGGAGCGATCGCAAAAGTTCTACGGCCGCGCACAAGTGCACGATTGCGACCCGCCGATCTCCCCTCCCCAAACTTGAACATGTTCCACTCTTTTGGCCATAACTTTTTTATCCAACCTCTAACTGACCTGATTTTTAAACCAATGGTTTCCTAACACATTTCTCTATCTCTCCATAAGAATTTATATCTTTTGGTATTAATTTAAAAACGATTGATGATATCTTGAACTTTAGAGTTTCAAATGAGATTATTCTTGTTTTCAAATAAACTAGAGACATAGAGATACAAATTATCTGAAGAAATCTAATTTCAATTCAGTCTCTAAGACTTTCAATTTCTGGATGTAAGTTAAGTATAGTGTACTATTTCAATTTATACAATCCGAAAATGTTTGGGCTATAATTTTCAGATTTCTGAACCAAATTGAATGATTTTGGTGTCATTAGAAACTTAAGACAAATAGGAACAAATGTTATGAAGAAGTCAAATTGAAATTATGATTTGAGGTTTCCCAAAATCTGTTCTGAAATAGGAGAAATGAGTTTGATTATGGTGATTGACAGGCGGGGGCACGTCGCCATTGTGGGATGCGCGTTCGTATGTCACTTAGGACGTCAGGCACATGTCTTGCGAGGGTGGGTTGCCCAACAAAAACATCATATTTGCTAAACTGATCTACCACTACCATGATGTTACCACATCGTTCAGATTTTGATAAGCATGTAATGAAATCCATAGAGATGCCCTCTCATAGCTTCTCTGGAATAACTAATGGATCTAGTAAACTTGTTGATTGGCATTATTTCGTCTTATCTTGTTGGCATGCAAGACATGCCCTTACATGAACTTCGATGTCATTGCACATTTGGGGTCAATAATATGCACACTTCATAGAAGCCAATGTGTGAGTTACTCTAGGATGTCTTCCCCATTTGGAGTCATAACACTCCTTAATGATCTCCTTTCGCAACCATTGCCATTTAGGCACATAAATCCTATCACCTTTGGTCTACTATTTTAAAGATAAAATTGTCACATCTTCCTATGTCTAGCTGTCTCCACTAAGCTCTTGGCTTGAGAGTCATGCTCAAGTCCCTCCTTTATTCAGTCAACTAGAGGAAAACTTAGACTTATGATGGCCACAAGCTCCCCTTTTCTACTAAGGGCATCGACAACCAAGTTGGCCTTTCCAAGTTTACACTCCTTCACAAAGTTGAACTCCGCCAAGAAGGCTTGCCATCTAACTTGTTTAGGTGTTAGATTCTTCTATGTGAGGAAATAGCTAGTCGTAACATTATTTGTCTTCACCAAGAACTTGGACCCTAACAAGTAATGTGTCTAGGTTCGCAAACAATGCACCAATACGATCATCTTTTTCTTTTAGACAGTGTAACAATGTTCGACATCACTTAATTTACGACTCTCATAAGCAATTGGATGTCCACTTGCATCAAAACACCTCCAAGTGTAAAATCAGAGGCGTCAGTATGTACTTTATATGGATTAGTGAAGTGGGGAAGCGCTAGTACGGGTTCCTTCGTCACCTTCTTCTTTAAGGCCTCCAATGCCTTTTCACTCCTTGCATCCTAATTCCATACTTTATTCTCCTTCAAAAGATTGGTGAGTTAAGAAGTGACGGAGGAATAACCTTTAATGAACTTCCAATGGTAATTAACGAGACTAAGGCAGGAATGCAATTCCAATACCTTCTTTAGTAGTTCCCAATCATATATAGCTTACACTTTGGACTTGTCCATCCATAGCTTGCCCCCTCTAACAATGTGCCCTAAAAACATGACTTCCTGTTGAGCAAAAGCACATTTCTCTTTGTTCATATATATCTCATTTCCCTTTAAGAATTAGAAAGCTTATCATAAGTGTATAACATGCTCTTTTAATGTTTTAGTATGAACCACAATATCATCCAAGTGCACCACAACAAATTTATCTAAAAAGGGTTGTAACACTTGATTCGCGAGGGTGCAAAATGTAGCAGGTGCATTAGTAAGTTCAAAAGGCATTACTAAAAATTCAAAGGAACCCTACCTTGCAATACAAGTAGTCTTTGATACATATCCCTTTGCGATCCTCACTTAATAGTACCTCGATCTTAAATTACTATAAACCACAATATCATCCAAGTGCACCACAACAAATTTATCTAAAAAGGGTTGTAACACTTGATTCACGAGGGTGCAAAATGTAGAAGGAACATTAGTAAGTCCAAAAAGCATTATTAAAAATTCAAAGGAACCTTACCTTGTAATACAAGTAGTCTTTGATACATATCCCTTTGCGATCCTCACTTGATAGTTGTAGCACCCCACTCTCATAGGGCATATCCCTAAATATACACACAGTATTCAAGAACATACTCTATGAGGGTGGCATGCTAGAGCAGTCAACAATCAAAGCTCATTACAAAATACTCATAAATCACACGCATATTACAGAAAACCATTGATCAAATTGGCCCCATATTTTTATTTCATAAACATCGTAATCACAATGATTATTACACTTATTGATCAATCTCATTTACAAACATTACCAATTTAGAAAGTCATTACAAAAAAGAATTATTCAATTAACCGAGGTACAATAATTGCGGAATACAAAATTTGATACAAAAATAAGGAAATAAAAATGCAGACGCGAATTGATTCCGACCTCTATCTCTTACTCGAATGCAATGGCTAGACTCCAATTTGTCTAACTGGAGATCTTCTCTAAGCCTGAAAAATAATGTTGCAGTTTTGGGGCGAGTTTTGTGAACCCAGTGAGTGGACCATCCTCGATGGCTCACCCAATCACATAACACATCAATTCATATAATCACATAATTCACATCATTTTATTTATCAAGAAGTAGCATCACAAAACTATTTTGTTCACAATTTTCACATTTCTCATTCAGCACAATTCAACAATACATTTCAATCGCTCAAACATACATATTAAATGTATATGCAATGCTCATGAGACTCACTTTCTTTTATTACTGTTGTGACCGAGTGCCTGTAACTGTCCCGTGTCCATTGTGGATACCGAGCTCATTAATAACTGTCCCTTATCCGTTTGGGATACAAGACTCATTGTACATAGTGAGTCTTTGGCTCTTAATCACTTTCTGAGCTTTAAGCTCTTTCTCAGTGGCTACTCCGGTTACAACATCCTTTATATTGTCATACATTCATGTAATAAAATGCATCAATCACATAAGATCAATCAGTCACTTTATTTCACTTTACACATTCACTTTCATATGTCATCGGACCTTAGTCCGACATTCAACATTTAAGTTAAAAAAACACATAGTCAGTCCGATTCACATTCAATGAGCACTTCCAATATTATTCATGCATCAAACGCCTCGAACATTCAATGTCCGAAATCAGTACAATCACATTCACATAATCATTCAATACATAATTTAAACAAAACAATCATTTAAAGTAAGACCATCTAGGTCGACTCACAGTACGCTCCAGATTAGCATTAGCTTCCATGATCTAGAAACGTCTGGATGCGAACGTTTTTTCCTGCACGTCAACATTATGAAATACACACATTGCACACGTATTATTAATTGCACAATTACATAAACATTTCAATTGTACACATATGTATATATGTCATGTATAATGCATGCTCAATTTGACTATTCCGGGTATGTTTCCTTAACCACGTCTCTTGATCAATCAAACCTTATCATTTGTATGTGTCTAACTTATTCTTAGGTTTACACCTCAAGAACACTTGGTTATTCTAATATCATAATTCAATTACTAGTCATTTCTTTTTTAGCAGTATATGCTCTCATAATATAAATTCTCATTGACCTTTACTTAATACACATCATTCATCTCATTTGAATCTCATTAGCCTTCATAAAATCACTTTCATTCATTTCACATTGTCATTCTCACAATTTCATTGGATTTATGTCCGTTAGGGGACCGTATGTCCTTAGGGCGGACATACGTTGTCTTTCGAAGCAAATTTTAGTCCAAATGACCAGTAAATGTATGTTAGGGGGACCTTTTCGAGTTTTCTAGCTTTCCAGCTCTGCCCATGTTTGTTTGAAGGGACATCATGTTCGCTGGGCGGACATTCACGGGACACCTACAGAAATGTGAAATTTTGACCCTTTAGAAAACAAAATCTCTCCTTATGGTCTGTATAGAAGTTTTAGAACTCAAAATCCTCTTAGAAATCATACTTAAATGACCTCAATCTGACATCCATAGCAAAATTTATGCCTCTTGCCACAAAATCTACCCATTTGCATCCATATTTTCCATATTTTTAACTCTTTACTTACTACATTCAACATCTTTTCAACTTATTCAACCTTAAACTAGGTTCATTTCAAGTCCCATTCATGTCTAAATGAATCATAGGAAAGTACCTTATGATTTGTTGTTTCCAACATCACATAAAAGAAGAATAACTCAAGTTGATGTCCCTTCTAGATTTTTCTCAAGATAGATTTTTGGGTCAAATTTTCATGGCCATTTTTACATAGAAAATAAGGTATTTAGGCAATATATTCTTCTCAACAAAAGTTCCCATATGTCATAAGTTTCTAACGACATCAAGTTCACACAATTTGGTTCAGTATTCTGCAAGTTATACACAAAATACTTCAAACTGTTCTTACACTGTGATAACACACTGCACTCAACTTCAATCCAAATTTTGAAACCCTTAAAGACAAAATTCAAATTTGATTCCTTCATAAAAATATATCCATATGTCTCTAGTTTAATTGAAAATTAAAATCATCCCATTTGGATGTCTACAAGTCAAGATATAGCTAAAATATAGATGTATGTCCATTGAAAACGTTACAACTAACATATTCTAGCCATTCTCTTTCAATTTTCCAGGTTTTAAACTCCTACATTTTTCATCTAACACATCTTTTACATAGATCATCTTTTCTACTTCATTTCCTCTTCGTTCTCAGCTCCAGCTCAATATCATTCACAAACAAATCATGATCTATATTTGATCATTAACCTAAAAATAGAACATATATATGTACCCATTCATCATCAATTTTTTGCACATATGTTTTACTCCATTATCACTTTTATTCCATTTCTAAACTATCACCTTAATTCATCTCATTTCAAGACACCATGGTTCTCTTTTTCATTAGCTTCAAACTCATTTTTAACTCATAATCATCTTTACACCAAATCATACATTATTGTTCATAAATCATAGAAAAAAAAGATATAAACACATTCATTTCTTCATGATCATTTTATTACCAACTATCATCATATATGCTTATATTCAACAAAGCCATGAAGATCAATATGTTACTTGCTTGATTTACCCAAAGCTTCTTCAAGAATCATCAATTAACCTTAGCCTCCAAGCATTATACGATCATCATTATTGAAGGAGTAATAGGCTATGTTTTCCTTGTAACAAGAAGGGATAGCAAGGATCTTGAAGTGGTAGTGTAGGATTTTGACAAATATCAGCATGAAGGGGTTGGGTTGTGAGAATGAAAATGTCGTGGGTTGAGAGAAGAGAAGAAGAAGAAGGTGGGAGCATTTGGCCAAAACAAAATAAATGAAGAAATGGCCTTTTAGCATAACAACATAGGTTAAGATATGCGGTGTGGCAAGTGACATGTCACTTTCTCAAGGTCCTCTTTTGTTCTTTTAATTAGATAGTCCATTTGTGTCCCAATTATAACCCGATTGACTCCCAATTTTAAATGACTTACATCATTAGATCCTAATGTCATTCATCAAAATGTCTACTGCCATCTGACACTTATTTCTACTGTCATTTATCAATTGTTCTACCACTGGCATTTTTCCTAGTCCAAAAATTAATTGTTCTACCACTAGCATTATTAGGACCGGGATACTTTCCGTCGGTAATTACCAACAATATCATTTTTGTCGGTAAACTTCCGTCGCCAATTTCAATGTGATTACTAACGAGAACTTTTACCGTCCCTAAATTCTATTGTAAATTTTGCCGGAACGATTTCCGTCCATTTTTTAGCGACGAATATTAAAACTGTTGCTAAACAAAATTTTTCGCAGCGATTTTAGTGACGAAAAACCCATTTTTGTCGCTAATATGCAACGGTTTATTTTTTGACGGTAATTTTCTGTCGCTAATTCCTACTTTTCTTGTAGTGAATGGCTCTATCATTAATTCAAAATGTCTATGGCACTTAAGAATGGTTCATATCAATTAGAAAATACTTGACAGGTTAGTAAAGGATGGGATCCTTATAGGCTTGGATAATGATCATTACCCACCTATGAATCTTGTATTGAAGGAAAAATGACCAAGGCCTCATTTCCTTCCAAAGAAAACAAATCTGAATCCACGTTAGACCTAGTACATACTGATGTGTGTGCGCCAATGAACGTACAAGCTAGAGGAGGTTATGAATACATCATAACCTTTATAGATGATTACTTTAGGTATGGATATTTGTATTTGATGCATAAAAAGAGTGAGTCCTTTGAAAAGTTCAAAGAATTCAAAGCTAAAGTTAAGAAAAAACTAGGTAAGCCATTAAAACAACTTCGATTGGATCGAGGTGGTGAGTATTTATTTAGAGAGTTCCAACAATAATTAACTAACAATGGATTTGTTTCCTGTTAGGCCCGAATTTTTTTTAAAAAATTAAGTATGATTAGATTAAGTAAGTTGTATTAGCATTAATTAAATTTTGATTAATCAAGTATGTTGGCATTAATTGGGGTAAGTAGCACGAATTAAAAAGATAGCATTAATAAGCTAGGTGGCATGAATTTAATGTGTTAGATGAATTTAATGTGTTAGTTGGGTTTTAAAAGATCAATTGGGCTTATGAGTTATAAAGAGAAGAAGAGGAAAGAAATGGGCTTAAAGTTATGTTAGTAAAGGATGAAAGAAGAGAAGGAAGAAATGAGTGAGTTGGGCTTTGGGCCTTTGGACTTAAGTTAACTTAGAAGAGGTATAAAAGGAAGGGATTAAAGTGTGTTAGTAGAGAAGAAGAGGAAAGGAACGAAAATTGAGAGGGAGAAAGGTGAGAGTGTCGTGGAAGGGGAGAAGGAAAGAAGAAAAAGAAAGCTAGCTAGGGTTTTGTGATTTCCAAGAGATCTAGAGGTG
>JANZLH020390646.1:0-11439 GCA_026770325.2 Erythroxylum fimbriatum
CGGTCACGACCACGACCCGGCTCCTGATTTTCAGGTTTAATGTTTTCAATTTGAAATTCTTCCATTCTTTTGCTTATAACTTTTCCGTCCGACATCCGATTGATCCAATTTTTGAAGCGTTGGATTCCTAAGACATCACTCTATTTTTCCATACCAAATTTGTGATTTTTGAGATTAAGTTGAAAAAGATTGATTGAATCAAAGTGAGAGCATCAATTATAAGAGTATAACTTGGATAATTTTCGGAACATGGTTCAGTATTTTGATAAATTCTTGATGTGTAGATATCCAATTGAACTGATTCTTGTTGAAAAATAAAATAGAGACTTGGGGCTACAAGTCATATGAAGGAATTGAATTTCAATTTAGCCCCTAAGCTGTTCAATTTCTGGAGTGAAGTTAGGTGTAATGTTCAGTCTTGGATTAGTAAAAGCTGAAAGTATTTTGGCCATAACTTCTTCATTTTTGAACCGAATTGAGTATTTTTGGTGTCGTTAGAAACGTAATGCAATGAGGAACATTTCTCTAGAAGGAAGTGTTAGCAAATTCCTTCAATTTGATGATTTGAAAAATATCCTAAGCTAATCATGATTTAATGTTATTTGAGACTTTGTTATATTTTATGACTTTGAGGACTTAATTAGCATGTTAATATGAGAAATTAACATGTTAATTTATGTAGGATCATATGGCATAGGTTGATTGGGTTAATTTGAATTAAAGTTTTAAGAATGAAATAAGGTCAAAGTGGGAAGTTCACTTAAGTTATTCAGTTATAAGGCTTGTATGTAAGGACAATTAGGTCTTTTGCATTCATTAGTAAAAGAAGAAGAGTGGCTGTCGTTTAATTAAAAGGAAAGGCACGAAATGTTAAAGGAAGAAACAAAGGAAAGAAAAGAAAGAAGAGAGAAAGGAGAAGAGTGGTTTCGGTGGAAAGAAAGGAGAAGAAGAAAGAAGTTTAGGTTTCGATTTTTAGGAGTCTTCAAGCAAGATTTTTATATAGATCCAAGAGAGAAAAAGGTGGAGGATGATGAGAGCTCCATCATGAGCCAAGAAATTTCGAAATTGGAGAAGATTTAAGGTAAGGGTGGATTTTGATCTTTGATTTTGTAATGAGATTTTGGTTTAGATAGTTTAAGAATGGTATGGGTTTGTGATTTCTATAGTAAATTTTGATGATTATGCATTATGTGATGTTCAATTTGAATTCCAATTGGTTAGGGATTTTTGCAAATTATGAAGGAAATTAGAGAAGTTATGGGAGAGGCTTTGATTAAGTTACAAGCATGGAATTAAGGTGGGTACCATGTTTATATTTTGAATTATAAACTAATTATAAGTTTTCAAAAAATCAAGAAAAGGAATGTTTTGAAAATTTATTGTTTATGTTTTCGGAAAATCAAGAAGTAGATATAATAATTACAAATTCTTTGTTTTGAATGATTTAAGAAATTGTTAAATTCAATGTTTTCGAATGATTGAATAAATTGCTACAATTGTTTCAGACAATTTAATAAAATGATTCAATTGTTACATTCATTGATTTTTGAATGTTTTGTTAAAATTGAAATAATTGTTAATTTCATTGTGTTTGAATGTTTTAATAATTACTATAATTGTTTCATTCATGAATGATTGAGAATGTGTTATGTCAATTGAATTGAAATTGTGACATTATGAATGACATTGTGTTTGAATATGACATGTATATGAATATTAAGCTTTCGAAAAATGCCTTTGGGCAATTATGTTTTCAAGTGTGAATTGTCTGTTATGTGGGTTTGGTTAGATCCTATAAGAGGGTCAAGTGCACTTGTCTAGGCTTCGCCCGCCTGCCCGCTAGTGGCATTAAAGTTCCTTTTAAGGACTTCCATAAGTTCACGGCTACACCAGACCGCTATGCGGGAAGGTGTAGTACGTTCTGTTTATGGCTATACAGGAACGCTATGCGGGACTGTGTAGTACGTTATGTTTCTTGGACCGATCCAAACCTTTTTTGATGTGTTATGTGTTCTTGTTTCTGTTAATAAATGTGATGCATTCATGTTTTGGAATTGTTCATGAATTCTTTGATAAATTGAGAAATTTTGAAAAATAAGCATTTGATGAATTTTCCTACTGTGAAATTTTTATAAGATGGTAAAAGTTTTTGAAAATTGGTTTTTGCTTATTTTTCAATTTATAAACATGTTATCCACGAGCTGTAAAGCTCACCCCCTTTCATCCCCATCTCCAGGTAATCAAGAAGGAGATCGGATGAAAGAAAGTCAAGATGTCCGTTCTTTATGTTTATGTTTGTATTTTCAAGTTAGATTGTTGTAAAAATAAGAGCTTCGGCATATGTTGAGAATTTTGGGATTGATGTTGTTTTGTTCGTAATGTATTTATTTTGGAATGTAAATAGGGAGTTATGTATTTGAGTACTGAATTGAGGTATGAATGTGATTGAATATGATATGGGTTCCAGACAGGAGGTCCGATGATACTGATGTTTGAAAATTATAAAAGTGCTTTGGTTATGAATGTGTTTGTTTGTGTTGGGATTCCGGACAAAAGGTCCGATGAATTGTGTTGATGGTTCGGATATATTGAACTGCTTTTGTTTATGGTTTGAAATGGCAAATTGAGTTGCTTGTATGAGTTTAATTTGAATAAAGATGTTAGTGAATGAAAAAAATTTTTGTGATGTGTTATATGCTTATGTGTGTATTAATGTGCTGCATTCATGTTTTGAAATTTGTTCATAAATTATGAAAAAAAAATTGAGAATTTTGAGAAATGAGCAATTGAGGTTTTCAACCGTAAATTTTTTTAAATTTATTATGAATGATTTGAAAAGTGGAAAAGTTTGGAAATAAGCATTTTGCCAATTTTCTACAGTGAAATTTTAAAATGGCAAAAGTTTAGGAAAAATGTTTTTGCTTTTTTTTTTCTGTTATAAACATGTTATCCACGAGCTGTAAAGCTCACCCCCTTTTATCCCCATCTCCAGGTAATCAAGAAGGAGATCGGATGAAAGAAAGTCTAGCCGTCCGTTCATTATGTTTATGTTTGTATTTTCAAGTTAAATTGTTGTAAAAATGAGGGCTTAAG
The DNA here is from genome assembly GCA_026770325.2 of Erythroxylum fimbriatum. Lineage (NCBI taxonomy): Eukaryota > Viridiplantae > Streptophyta > Magnoliopsida > Malpighiales > Erythroxylaceae > Erythroxylum > Erythroxylum fimbriatum. The sequence continues at coordinate 3,094 of JANZLH020390646.1, forward strand.
CTTATGTTGTGTAGTTTGGAGATTTTTGTATCTTTGTATTTGGATTTTGAGTTTAATGTTGTATCATGGCTTGGAAATGCTACTTTTGTATGGCTCCACATTTCTTTTGGAGTATGTAAATAAATTATGGATGTGTATATAGATTAGAAAAGTGAATTATGGTTTTGTATATAAATTGCATATGATTATGAATGGGATTGATTGTGTTTGGATTCCGGATAGGAGGTCCGATGATTCTAATTGTTGATTGAGAATTGTTTGAAGTGCTATGTATATGATGATGATTGGTTGTGTTTGTTTATACTGGAATTCCGGACAGGAGGTCCGATGATGGTAATGATTGTGTTGATGGTTTTGGAAATATTAAAGTGCTCTTTGTTTATGGTTTGACTTGATGATATATATACATGCGTGCGTTTTGATGGAAAAAGAAAGTGAAGATTTTTTTTAAATTGATGAGATATGATTGATTTTGACGAGTTAAATGAATTGAGGTTATGGAATTGATGAATTCCAAATGGGAAATCGAGTTGCTTTGTATGAGATTTGAATAAAGATGAATAAAATGAAAAAAAATATACCGATTTGGATTAGTTTAGACCGATTGTCTTATAGTTTCCAACGCGACACGTTTGTTTGTTTTAAATTTTTTTTTTGCATTCTCGGATGTCGGAAAATGCCCTTAAGTTTGATTGAATTGTTCTGGTTTCTTTGATTATGAGATTTTGTAAATCCGTACCTTCGATTCCTCGTCCGTTCTTTTATTTTTTGTTTTGCTTTTGGCCTTCGTTTTTGCTTTGGGCTTTTGTTTTTCGTTTCCATTTTCTGTTTTTCCGGTTGGGGTCCGGTTCTAAAATCGAGTCCCAACACCGCGTACTTCCCAAGTACCATAATTTGAAACCCCCTATCTCCTTCGCTTTAGCTCTTACCCACTTAGTCTCTTGAAGACAAGCGATGTGTATCCTATACTTATCGAAAATTTCTACCAATTCTAATTACTTACCCGTGAGGGTTCCTATGTTCCAAGAACCTATCCTTAAAACATCATCACCAACGCTCATCCTGTACATTGCGCGTACCAAGCTGCATGAACTGATTCTCTCTAGGCGAGCTGGAGGCACCCCGCCTAACCCGTGTCAATCCTAAGAAAACGTAGAATGCCGAAACTAATACCCCCTCCGTACAAGGAAGTAAGGATAAAGTAATAATAATAATAAGACAAAAAAAGTTAAATAAATAAATATACTACCAGAAAAGGGGCTAATACTAATAACGAAAAGCGAAAGCTACTACGGAACTCAACAAAAAGGAATGCTTATGGCATAATACGCTACTGTTATTAAAAAAATACTGTTAAAGAAATAATATTGCTAAAAAGAAGGACAGTTAAGCCTTGGCAAAAACAACGGAAATAAATATCCCTATTACTACCACTGCAGAAAAAAAGAAAAAGCAGGTAAATGAAAACCAAACGACTAAGACACATAATGCTAGGTAAAACTAATACTAATATGAAAAATAAGAAAAAACTAATAATAACAAACTAATATTAATAAAAATAACACAAAAGAAACGAAATATGAAACGAAGGGCAAAGGAAGCGCCCAGAAATGAATAAATAAATAATACCGTATGCAAAGCGCTTGAAGAATCAACTATATAAGCAAGCAAGTGAAAAAAGGCAACAGAGTTTCACCGGATAAGGAAGCAAGACTAAGAGAGTGGTCAAAAGCGTCCATGGGGCTTGTGATTTTAAAGGAGAGGTTGGCTTGCGTGAAGGAAGCAACAAGATATCGAAAATGAAAAGTAAATAGCCTTGTGAAGCTGAAAATTGAGGGGTGATACCAACGGTAACTGCCTGATTCGAGTGGGCAACTTCAGGTTGTCAGGAGGCTCGAAATGATGGCTACGATGTAGACATGCTAAGGAACTTGCAACGTGAAAGACAGACCTTGTTTATTGCGCATGCAACTCTGCTTCCCCCTCTGCTCCCCTGAGCAGCCGACAGAGCTTCTAGATCTTAGCCACCCCCAGAAACGTAAACAAAGTACCCGAGCTACACTAAACAAACCATGGCTACTCTAGGCACCAAGGAACGAAAACACCCCATACTGTCTCTTAAGAGAACCCAACGGTTTAGGGACACTATATAGTAACCAGATTAAGCACACAAAGGACAACGTTATAGAAGACTCAAGCTGAATAAAAGAAACCACAACCAGAGCCATTACTGTTAAGACAAAGCTAACGCAAAACATAATAGCAAGCAAAATACGATAACTAGAAGTGTACGCAGATGACAATAGAGAAGTAGCAAGGAAGGTACTTAGGAGCTAGACACCGGGACATGCACTCTAGAAACTGTATAGAGAAATGAAAACTACTGACCTGGGATCCAGACACCGACAGTAAAGAAGAATGGTCTTAGAGTGGCTTTGATATTTACAACTACAAAGGGTCCGGGACTCAATCCCCCAATGTCCCGCGCAGGTTAAAACAAGATCAACGATCACTTAACTACCACCCAGCTCCACAGCCACCAACTCCGACCATCATCCCAAAGGAAACAAAACCTCCAACCTCCATGTTTATATCCACGCTGTCCCTAACCGCCACTCCAACTATCAACAGCCACCGCTTTATGACAAGCATTCATTTTTCAAATATACCTGTCACAAGAACTTATTACTAAACTTGGATCTGGCGGCACGAATTTCACTTTGGCATCTCTCTTCAAGTGGACTTTGAGTTGTTTTCCTCATCACTCTCTTCTTCTTCTTCCTCTTCATTATCATCACTTGATTCCTCTACTCTCTCCTTCTTCAATTCACGCGTAACATTACAAGGCACAATCGTTCCACACTCATTGCTCTCCTCATGATGAATCAAAAACTTAACTTGCCGGCGTTTTCCCCACTTGACCATCCCCTTCCCTTTTAGCTCTGACCACAGAGAACCCTCTTTCGAGACCACAACACTCCTGGTAAGTACCCGATTCTTTGGTTCAATCTCGGCCTACACCCTAATTAAACATATTTTATTGATTTGTTGTTCTTAAATCTCTCCTAGCAACTATTAATCGTGGGTTAATAATTAACCTGCGTTTTTCCTTTGGTAGTGTTTAATTAAGATATAATCGTTAAATAAACCTAACTACTGAATAACCTAGGATACGATCTCTAGATTCAATTGGGTAGTAGCATTACGAATGAGGAAAACCGATTAATCAGGACAACGACCTCATACGATGCGTCATAAGTCATGTTATCCCTAATGATTACGAATTATTAGTCGCTACACATGAATTTCAACATAACAATGACGGATTATATCAAAATTCTAGTAATGGATTTCCAAATAAACGATTCAATAAATGCATTAAATCATCTTTTCACAATACCCAATGGGTTCATATACAAATAATTGAACAATAACGAGAATATGATTATCCATACATAAAATCCAAATCAATTAACACAGGATAACACAATCAATTTCTAATGAGAGAAAGAACCAACTAAAGCAAAGAAAAACACTTAGCCTAGGTCGTCGGCGTCGATGTCACCTCTGAACCGGCGTCAAGACATTTAGCCCTTCATAGGTATCTTCCAAAAATATGCATTAGCCCCTTTGAAATAACCCCAGCCGAAAACCCTAAAACCGTTGTTGCTGTTATGTTCTTCTTTTCCATGCTATTATTCTCTTTGATTTTATGAATTAATTTGTGGTCCATCTACAGTACATGTCTTTAAAACTTGTGCTCCTACCTCTTGAAAACGTCTTCTTTTCACAAACGTTGTCTGTGTTTTGCACATTTGTTGCTGCCGTATTAATGCTTTGGCTATTCACCTGCTGCACGTCGTTTTGGCGTGCCTTTGTCCACTAGCTACATGTAGTTTTATGCTTCATCTTTGACCAACTGCCACCTTCAACTCCTTTATTTTCCATGAAATTCATGTTCTATGTGCCCGTGCAAAAACATGCACAATTGTGCAATTTTTCTACTTCTTTATTTTTCCATTTTTTTTGTCTTCTTTTTTCTTTTAATTTTTTTCTTCATGCTCCATGAAGACAAGTAAGTATTAGTCTTTAGGAAATGACCCAAATATCATGTTTTTGACTCACTTTAACTACTTTGCTTCTGAATTGTGCTTAAAATTACATATGAGTCAAAGTGAGTATCTTAAGTAATTTAATGTCATTAATCCTAAGTGTTATAAAATAATTAAACAATCAATTAAGCACATATCAACCATGAAAATCTTTTGCTTTCAATTCTTAAGTTAAGGTATTTTAGATTTATGTTCTTATGGAAATAAAAATGCCAGAAAGTAAAAACTACACTAAATGCTTGAAAGAAATTTATAAATAGATTAACATAAAAGGTTAATGTTAAAACTCCTTGAAAGAACAAAAATGCTAACATTAGAACTCCTTGAAAGAACAAAAATGCTAACGTTAAATTGAAAGTTAAAACAACAAACTTGAAAGAAATTAAATGTTAAAAGTCTCTTCCACTGACAACTATTAATTTTGACTAATTTTGCTGTATAAGAGTGGGCCTATTTTGCTCTTAACTTTGTCAATAATTCTTGTGCAAGTATTGCATGACTGCTCTCAATTTTTTGTATTTCTCTACATGGCTGCTTTCAATTTTTAAGACGCCCTATATATATTCATTAGGTAGATCCTCAAATAAAAGTGAGCCCATTTTATTATTTACGAGGGTGGATTTAGGCATGAGGGTGGATTTAGGCACGTTCAAGTAATTGCCAAGGGCGAGCCTGCTGATAATGATGATAGCGAAGGAAGTGATGTGCACTTTTGAATAATAGGTGGGCACGCATTGTAGGAGATAGTTGATAAAAGTTAGGTAGGGCTCATTTCTCTCAAGCAATTGGGATATTTCAAGTAGCAAGTTATAAATGATCTTCGTGATGCTTGGCAAGATGAAAAGCATACCTTTGCTTTTTTCCGTAATTAAAAGAGCTAACAATTAGCTAGAGCTAACAATTAGCTAGAGCTAATAACAGAGCCGAGTGCGACTAATACCTTTGCTTTTAATCACACAATTATGAAAACAACGCAATAAATTTCTTCTACATATTGTTTTTATTTTATTTCGTCACTATACTACCTTTCATCTCTGAATTTTTTACATCCAATTTCAACAGAAGAGAACTAAAAATTGTTTTTCTGTCATTAATTAATAAAATCAACACGTTTTTAATTTCTTTCTAAAATTTTAATATAAGACATAATTTTAATTGAGTTTGTTTAAATTATATATATGCGAGACCAAATAAATAAATACTTAAATTTAATTTTCTAATTTTTTTAGTATACATAAATTTTGAATAAGTAGATTGATTAAATTTATTTAAAAAATTAAATTTAAATTCAAAATTTAAGAGGTCCCCGTCCCACCCGGAAAATAAATGAAGTGCGGAAAGTGAGGCAATGCAAAAAGAAAGAAATTAGAGAAGAACAGGTTGGAGTTGGAAGCAAGAACATCAACAACCCAACCTCTACATTTATGGGTTCTCGCATCCTTATTTTTCTTTTATCCACCCAAAACAAACGAGAAAACCTAAAATATAAGGAAATGTAGGGCACCGACGTCTTTACAGTGAAACAATCCAATTTTTCTATAAAAACAAAAGAAGGTATGTTTTCCTTTCCCATCATCTGAATCTCATCCCCGTATAAAGAAAGAAACTGAAATATTATAATAAAAAGTAAAAACAGAGCAAGCGTGGCAGTTGACCGGTCAAAAGGGCCCATTAAAAGCTTTTATACATAAAGACGTAAAAAGCAGATTAGTTTGAATGGGATATGCATTGACTATTTGTTTCTCATTCTTTGACTAAACATAGATTTCACTCTTCTCTTCTCTTCTCTCTCTCTCTCTATCTCCTTTCTTGTTATGTATGTGAATCAATTATAGAACATAAGAACACCCCACCAAGAGAAAAAGGAAGCTTGTAACCACCAAGAGAAAAAGGAAGCTTGTAAAATGAAAAGAATAAACGATGAATAGAAGTTAATATTTAATACCAGAAAACTAAGAACACCTCGTAACTAAGAAGAAGAAGGAGGAGGATGTGATGGTGCAGATGAAAAGTAAGTTGATGACTCAAACTTGTAGTATTTGTCAACAGCAATAGAAACATCCCAAGTGCAGCTGAGTCCTTTTGGTATAGTCACGAGATCTCCTGCTCCGAACTCCACACACTCTTCATCTGAAGATGATCCCTTTGGATACACTTTCACTCTCCCCTTCACCAGATAGCATGTCTCCTCTGCGTCATACTTCAGCTGGTATTTTCCTGGAGAGCAGCCCCACCTTAATTTTTCGCAGAGAACAAACAAAAATACCCCTTAAGCTTTTGGTATAATTATGCGCTACTAATAACGTTAAATTAAAAAAAAATATCCACTTAGGCATGCATTAACACAGTATGTGAAAGGAGGAGGAGAAGAAGAATACTAACTTGGGCCAGCACTTGATGTTCAATTCATTTAGTTTGGACTGTGATGGGTTCTTTTCAACTGTGATCCTTAGGTTTTCAGCCATCAATTATGTACGCAAGAAAACAAAGAAGGTGAAAGGGGAAGAGGAAGAGAAGGGGAAGGGGAAGGTTACAGGTGAAATAAATTTCCAAAACTTCCAGCGAGATTATATAAAAGCATTCTCCTTATGCATATACCTGTGAATTAATAAAGAAAAGTGGGAAATATCTGTTTTAAACACGTGATGTAGAAGGATAAGGTGGGCTTTGTAAATATATATAATTTATAGGGATAAGCAAAAGGGGGTTTGATTGGGGGAATGCTTCTGTACACCTCATTATTAACCTTGACCTATAACATCATGCCATGTCATTATCACCTAAGCAAGTTAAACCGACCTGTTGTTATTTTAGTTTCCTTAATTATAAGCCGTTGCATACCGTACAAATACTTCTTTTTTCCAAAATCTAAAGTAAAGCGAATAAAAATTTAGGCCTGTTCTAATAATAAAATTATATTGTATCGAATCTGCCTTCAAACTTTCTTTTACCTAAATGTCTTTTACTTCATATTTGTGGCAAAGTAAGGGATAATTATTACCACCACATAACTTTCCTGATTAAATAATTCTGCCAACTCTTAAGTGGTACAAAAATTTAGCATCATCATGTAAGCCCAAAAATGAAATCACCATTTCTAATTTTGCTCTTTCAATTTTATTTTAATTTATTTCATCTGCACATTTATGTAAAATTAGAATAGAGTTAAAACAGTAAGTTGGCACAAGTGATCACGTCCGGTCTAAGTATTCTGGTCATTCTACACCTTTTTTTTAATTAACTTTTAAGCATACTGAGTATATTCAAATTATCCAAAACTAAGTCATATCATTATGATTTGGCAGTGTGAAATACTTACTAATTCATGGCATTATCCACTTCTTTTTCGTGAGCACTTTTACACTTTTACTAGTATCAAAGAGTCTTTATTTTTTATAATTTTGAGGATACAATAAAAACAATATGAATAATGTAGAATTCAATTGCATAACATATTCCATATAATTATGAGTTGACTTATAGCATTCAACATCAACAAGCAGTATGCTAATGTTTGAAATACTTTTGCATGTTTTAAAAGTTAAAAAGCTTTTTCGGTTAATAAGTACAGCACATGTATACGAATTAGTTGTTTGACTTTGAGACTAGGAATGGATCTAATGTTTTACTTCATTCACGGCATATTAAGTCTGTAAAACAATAGAAACTCAAAATATATATGTTACAGGGCAACGCGTGGTTTAGGATTGAACACTTGGTTTTCTATGTGTGACGGCCTTTTTTGAAAAGAACTTAACGAGTCTAAATAAATGATGTAAGATATTCTTGTCGCATAGGCCTATGAATGATGGATTCATAGTGGGCGGGAGTTGAAGTGGGCAGTCCGAGCAATCCAAGCAATGATGGGCATCGAGAGCGCACGAGCATAATGTGATCCATGGCATATTGCACAAGTGCTCTTTGAATACTTGGATTTAGATTTTATTAAATTCAGATAATTGCTTTATTATGTATAGGATCACCTCTGTTCATCATTCTTACTTTGCTTTGAGAACAATTACCAATTGGTATCCTTTTACTCAAAGTTATGAATACCGTATTAGACTTGATACCGGATTGAGTTCTGAAACGGAAATGTATCGGTACTAGTTAATGTTGGGTACCATTTTAGAAATTTTTTTAAATGTATGAAATAGTCTATAAAATTTTTAAAAATTTCAAAATAGTCCATATTAGTATATTATACAGTTGTACTGTATACTTTACTAGTTTA
>JANZLH020390694.1:0-11436 GCA_026770325.2 Erythroxylum fimbriatum
TAATTATGTACTAGTAACAAATATAATAAGTAAAGATAAAAATATGAATACTTTGATTAATACATTATTGTAACATACACAAATTATGTAATATGCTTAGAAGAAAATTATTATTATCTTAAAAAAGATGCGTGTAAAGATTCGCACATAAAAAGTGAAGAGAACCTATTTGTTTTAGAGAGCATCAATGAAATAACCCATTGACATAATTCAGATGTTTGGAACTATAAGTCAATGAAATAGCCCATTGACATAATTCAGATATTTGGAACTATAAGTCAGACCCATCCTATATTAATTCAATGATAAATCGAAGTTCATACCAGTAACAAGTTTTGGTTGGTGCAGGCCATTAACATTAAAAATGCACGAACTTCAAATGGGAGGTTCAAACCACAAACAAATACCCAAATTAAACCAAGTACAGAAAAACTTGCTAAATAACAAAACTCACTTACCTTAACTAAATTGCTAATATTCTTACAAGGTCATTGAAGATCGATGTATTTCACAAACTCAAACAAAAGCTTGGCTTGCAAAGTCAGGTTTGAGGGGGGCGTTAGAAGTCAAACCCGATAGAAGCTTATAGGTTTTTCTAGATACAATAGTCTAGTGTAGCTATTCTCCTATACTTTTTCTAGTTGTCAATGCTCATTTATTATGGTTGTGATGTAGCTGTAACTTCTTATTATGATAGTGTTTTAGTTGGCTTTGGGTTGTTAAATTCGATGACCGAAACCGATTTTGATGGTTATAAAAGGGGTTGTATGGGTAGTGTTTTAGAAGTGAAAAAAAAACAGTGAAAAAAGGAAAAGAAAAGCAAAGTGAAAAGAGAATATGAGAGAGTGAGACGTAGAGAGTTGCAGCTCAAAGTTTGTAAATTGTTTTTTTAATCAATATATATTACTACTTGTTTTCTAGTAGCTTGTCTATTTTTTATCCCAACAAACGGTACTACAACAAAAGCTACTAACAATACAACGATTACAATCATCCAGGTTTTACTTTACATGCCTAAAAGGAGTTGAAATGTTTTGTATGTTTTAAAAATATCTACAATTAATACAAAGAAACATGATTTATTTATAATAAGCCTCATCCTTACTACTTCTCTGTATCCCATGAATTTTTGGGAAAGCTTGAGGCTCAATTGCTCCTCCGTAAAAGGGATATAGTTGATACCTTAAGTAGCAACTGTGGCTTGAAGTAGTGCACCCTAAGAAAAATTATACATCCTTAGAACATTTTCTAAGGCAACCTCAAGAACATTTTCTAAGGCAACCTCAAGCCATGAGTTACACTCATCTGAGGATAAGTTTGTGGTGCACTGCACTAGAGCATACAAAGTTTTGTCATCATTTAAGTCTTTCAAAGTTACCTTTCCATTAGCATATATATTAGCAAAATGATTAAGAATTGTCTATCTGATAAGTCTACTCAAAGTTTGATTAGGGATAGATGCCAACTTCTCTAGTTTTGAAATGTTATTTTTGTTTTCAAATGGCCCAAAAAACATTCACTAGAGTAGTGCAATTGGCTTACGTCTTCCTAGACAACACATTTTGTATCGTTTTCATAGATCTTTAAGATATGATCTGATGTCACAATTATCCATGTGTTGCAGCTTTTCTTATTAGATAACCAAGGCATAAATACTAACCAAATAGTTCATGATCAGTCATTTCCTGCAATGGCATCATACATTCTTGACATAGAAGCATTTGAGGAAACAAAAGAAAGGAGAGCTTTAAGGTTGTGTTTAAATGAACTCTTTGAAATGGTAACGTCGATGCAATGACTGTAAGGAGGATCAACATTTGTAATAGAAAAATATAGCAAAAGCACTAGAATGGCCATAGATACGCCCTGTAAGCACTCCATTTTGGTTGCTTACAAAAATTCTGTTATATAATTGTGAATACTTACGAAGGCTATATTATAATAAATTATAGTATTATGATTCTTTATAAAGGCAATAATCCCAAACATTTTGGTAAAATTCACATAATTAAAAGGAAACTTCATTAACTTCAAAGCATAATACAATCGAAATAGTGCAAAAAGATGGAAGCATAAATAAGAAATTACTATAAGTATTGGAGGTCTTGTTTAAGGGTTTGCTCAACTAAAAGAGGTCGGGGAAGCGAAGACTTTAAAAAGTAACTGGCAGATGAATAGAAGTTAAATAAGCTAGATGATAAGTAGCAAAATTCTCATCTCTTTAATAAAACAGATACAAAATGAAGGAAATTTCATGCTAATATGCTGAATATCTATTAGAAGATTGCCTAGATAATGAAAATTCGATCCCATATGATCTAAAATTAGAATAAATTGCTTTTAAAAATAGCCCCTCAAAGTCTACCTTCAAATACTAGTTCTCAAGCCCAAATTGTAACCTACATTAGCTCTCACCCATTTCAAAGCTACCAACACCATATTTCCTTTCTAATTTCATACTATATCATCAAAAACAATACCATCTTTCTTCACAAATGCATCTATATTTAGCTTAATAAAACCTTGAGGATGTTTATTCGATGAAGAGGGAGGTTAATCAAAATCACAAAGAGCTACTCTGTTTTTATTTTAATAATAATAAAGGTAACCATTCACTTTCTTGGCACATATATGGGGTAGGACATCTGCTACTCTAAAGATAAATGCATTTCTGGAAGTCTACATTCTCCATAAAAGAGTCATAAAAACATAAACAAAATACACATAAACACTCAGTACAATTCCAAAAACTAGCCAAAGGTTTAAGACAATTTCAAATGTGGACAAATTCAACATCCACACGAACACAGTTCACTACATGAATTCAATACAACATCGCCACAAATTCAACATCCACATGAACACATTTCATAAACTATGAAAGCAGTACACAAAAACCCAGTTCAAAACAAAACCCACTAACCTCAATCAATGAATAAAGGAAGAGGTAGAAGGAAGAACAACACAAAAGCACCAGAAGGAAGCAGGGAACCAATGTACGATGAAGACGCAGAATGAAAAAGCTCTCAGGGAATTGAAACAAGCAAAGGAAGAAGATGGACAACAAGAAGCGAACCCACGCCCGCACACAACGTCACAGAGCAGGAGACAAGAGAGAAGAACAACACGAGGTGAAAATAAGGACGGGATGGGGGTGGGATGGGGGTGGGGTTGGGCTTTGTACTAAGATCAGAAGTCTAATGAAGACGACGTCGTCTACGTCATTTTTGACTTAACTAAAATGTTGAAGAAGAAGAAAACGGTGGCGTTTAATTTTAATTTTACTGATGGAATAACCGTTCCGTCAGTAAATAAAATTTTGTCAGGTAATGACGTCGTTTTCAAATTAACAAAATACTGAAGAAGAAGCACATGGTGGCGTTTAAATTTAACTTTATTGATGGAATAATTGTTCCATCGGTAAATAATATACGGAATACACTTCTTCCGGTATACCCCGATTCATTTACGTTTTACTTAAAACATTGCAGTCGAAGCAAACGACGATGTTTAATTTTCAACTTTACCGATGGAATACGCTTCTATGTAAACTGCTATTTTACTTATGGTAATTCATATTCGGTTGCTATATTCTATGGCAAAAATTAGCGGGATAGTTTCCCATCTAGCTCTAACAACGGATATTTTGTCCATTGCAAATTACCATTTATTATGACAATTTTACCGATAGAATGTGATTTTCCGTCACTAATTTTCAACGGTATTGTTTCTATTGGTAATTTTTTGTCGGTAATTCGTAATTTTCTTGTAGTGAAACAAGGGTAAATATTAAATTTGGATTATTTAGATTTAATTGTAATTATTTAGGATTAATGTTAAATTAAACTTTATTAATAATAATTAGGATTTATTAAGGTTAATTTAAAATTATGGATAATTGGAATACTAATAATTTAATTTTAATTAAAATGAGTGAGTTCCACAAGCTTGCAACTACAAGAGAATCATAAAATAACGACAAAACAAATACCGTAGCTAATTAAAGACGAAAAATCAATATTTATCGGTGACATGTCGGGAAAATTTCCATTTTGTGACTCACAAAATTTTCATTTGTAAAGGTGAAGGGAAAATATCCCTGCAGATTTGCCGATGGAATATAGCGAAGAAAAAGTTATAGTTGTCGATAAATTAGGCGGCAACACTTGCCGCAATAAACTAGCGTCGGGGGTTTATCGACGAATCATAAATCCATCAGTGAATTTCTGACGATATAACCACTCTGTCGATAAATTTACACTGAAGCGTTGGGGTTTATTGAGTATAATGTATTCTGTCAGTGAATTTTCGATGATCTGGCCACTTCGTCGTTATCTTCATATTAATAGTTTTAAAAAACCAAACAACGTCATTTGGTCGGTCGAGAATAAACCCATCCAAGCCTTCCCCTCTCATTTTCTCCTTTGTGTTTTCGAACCATCTTCTCCTCCCTCGCCGTTGCTCATCTTCTCCTCGCTGTCGCTCGTCATTTTCTTCTCACTGTTGCTCGTTATTTTCTCCTTACTATCACTCATTGCTGTCCTTTTCAACTTTCTTATTGCGAGGGTGGGATCAAGTAAGTTGGAGTTATTTGCAATCTTGTCCTTTATTTTGATTTCTGCTTATAATTTTATCAGTACCCATTTTGTGGTTGCTGAGTCTACGATGCCATGTTGATGAGAACAGTTTGGACTTGAAATCAAGTATGCACATTTTTAAGTTCAATGTGGGTTCGTTTCTCATGGTATTTGAAGGATTGATCTTTGTGGGTTTATTTTGCGTAAATATGAGCATGCAATTTTGTAATGCTTTCTGCATTTTGTTTTCCCCTCTCTCTTTTATTATGTAATAACACTTCCTATGTATTGGTTGCGAAGCATGCTTGTGCATGGTCTATTTGTGTTGTATAGTATACATTGTATACTCTGCTCTTATTGACCGAAAGTTTATTGAGTCTCCATATATTCTATAACTTGGTCTATCTTTAAATTAACTTTCCTTGACTCACATTTCGTTCTAATCTAATGTAAACTCCACTTTCCATCTTAAGAAGACATGGTCATAGATAATGGATGATTGATGGTTTATAGTATCGTTGTTTTAAACGCCCACTTGATCTAGTATCTGTAGAGTTAAAAGAAGAAACATATATGATAATGGACGATTGATAGTTTATAGTATCATTGTTTTAAACACCCACTTGATCTAGTATCTATCCTTATATCCATCTTGTATAGTTGTTTAATCAAATTACTAATCATGCCTTAATAGAATGTGGTCAACTTGTATATGCATCATATCATATAATATATCATCTTTGTACCTCCCAACCGAGGAAGAAACAATGAGTTGCTTGGTTACTTTAAATGTTCTACTATCATTCGATCATTATAAAATGTAGGGTTTAGGTTCTTTTATAGTTGACAGCCCAAACTTCTCCACCAACTTGATACTTACTATATTGACATAACTCCCTCTATTTATGATTATATTACACACCCAATCCTTAATGGTACATCTAGTACATAAGATATTTTTTATTACTCATTTGCATCATCCTCTCTTGCATGCAAACTCGATTCCCTTATAGTGACCAACATTCTTCCCACTTTAGGCCTCTTAATGTATTTATCTTCACTAGCATCCTCTAAATTAGGAATATTCTCATTCACCTCTTTTTTAATCTTAAACACATAATTTCCATCTTCTCTCAACGTCATCATCTTTTTCATGGAATATTGAGAAGCTACATACCCTCTTTCAAAGCACTTAAAATTATTTAATATCTCAATTCTTAGTTATTGAAGTGGATCGGTTTAAACTTTTTCTCAGCTTAATGCTTGCACTAGTGTGTGAATGTTTCATGCTTTATCTTTGGAGCTTTGTCATCCTCTTTACTCTATAGTTTGTTCTTTTTTTTAAGTTGTCTTTCTACCTTCATGACCATGTACATTGCATCCTCTAACCCCATATAATAATTTAGATTGAAAACATTAGTATTTAAAATTATCTTGGATCTTTTTGATTGATCTCCTCCTACTTCCAAATTATGCTCCCATTTTGATATAACAGTGAGGAGATCTTAGTTTGGTTCCTTATAACAAGAATTACGTTATAGGAGTAGGTGGGTTTCTTATCCCCATATCTTAGCCATTGGATCATTGAATTTTGTTTACTGAGAGAGTTATACGGCTCTAGTTCTTATGAGTACTCAAGTAAAGCTTGTTTCTTTTAAGGGATTCATTTATTTTTTTGTGTTAAAGATCACCTTATATTTTATGTAGTTGTTCGCCAGAGTTTGGATTGCCACCATTGTATTGTTAAGAGGACTTTAAGCTCCTTTCACTGATTGTAATTTCCTTAGGCATTTCTTAGCTTCAAATCCATGAACTTAGAAAGACATGCCTTTGGAAACTACTTACTCAAATCCTAATAGACTAATCAAATATTTATTAAATCTAAATGGAGAGTTTATGATCTTGTGAATGTGTGGGATATGGATTTCAATTAGAGAATGTGTAGGTTATGGATTTCAATTAGAGAGTGATAAAAAGAAATATTATTTCCAAAGTAAGCATCATTAAAAGGAAATTCAATCATCCATTAGGTATTGATTAATGCTCTATATAGCTTCATTCTAATTAGCCATTTGCCACTCTGCTTGTTAGACCATATATAGTGATGTGAACTACAATTAAGGTTAATGCACTTTATTTGTGACATATAATCCTTGGACTTAAAACTTAAGTGCTTGTAGCATGCATCCTACTCCTCAAAATATTGTTATTATATAGTATTATTGAAATCACTTAGGATCATCAAAGTGGAAATCACATAAGAGTTAATTTCTATTAGGTATTTCCAAAGTGTGGTTCTTTAAAAGGCATGATTTACTACATATAAAAATGTGAAGTTGATAGTGGTTGGACAATGAGTGAAGTTTAAGGATATATGTATAAGTTGGTCAGTAGATGTGGTTTGAAGAATTCTAACTTTATTGGGGTTATAAACTATTGTGGTTAACCCATAAGTATGGTCTTGATGGTGGTTCAATGTTAATATCCAATTCTTCCTAAAAGACCACAATCCTTTATTATAAGGATTAGCTTTTATTTGTTTTGCAGAGACCTACAAGGCAAAGCTTTTTGCTACTAATAAAATCTTATATTAGTTGTTGAATTTTAGAGCAGTTAAGCCCTCTTACATTCCATATGATTAATGACATTAAGAACTTGAAATGGTGGCTCTAGAAGCCTTTTTTTAAAGATATTTTTTTGATTCTTAAGTCTACCTTTAATTTTGTTAAAGTTGTTAGTTGCTACAACATTGATTATTTACTAGTAGCATGGTAAGCAACACAGAAAGGCAACACAAACCCATGTTGATCCTGTGTTAGCATTAAAATTTGTAAAAGTTATAAGGTTTTGTACTAGAAAAAGCAAATTGGAATACAATTATAAACTTGGAGAAAAACTCAAGATTCAAGCAAAGAACATCAAGATACAAACTTCTTGTTTTTTTACATCTAAAATTATTTCTTCTTTCGTTTTACAATTCTTGTTTTTTGATGTTTAAACCTCTTTCATCCACTCTATTGATGATCTCAAGTATTATATTAATTTCATTAAGAATTTTACATGTTATGTATAGTATAACCTCTTAGAGAAGAAATCTCAAATTTATGATATAATTTTTGCCTCAAAGTACTAATACAAAATGACTTCAAACACTCCATTTTGACTCTTTAATTTGATAATGAGGGAAATATTGACCATTATATCACCTTTTATCTCTTCATTTTTTAAATAAAATATGAGAAATTGAAGTTGTACAACATATCATTTAAAGTTGATCTTTTGTTAATCCCACTAATCCACGACATAATCAGTAAACTCAACAAATGCTGGCATGCTTATAATTATACCATTCACGTATGCAATGTGGCTTTCTTGCCAATTAGATAATGAGATATAGATGTAAGAATTCTCATTTTCCTCTTCGAATTATGATTGTACCTGCTCACCATAAATACTTGAGCTTCCATTTCTTGTCTTACTATCCCCCATTCCTCAGTTTTTCACCGTTTTTTCTATTTTGATTCCTGCAGTAATATTTATGAGAGGGTTTCCATTGCTAGGACTATGCCTTAGTGGCATCATTTTAGACTTTTAGTTTCACTTTTAAACTCTCATTGGCATCAATTTTTTCATTTAGATGTCTTTCAAATTTTGTGTGGATAGGTTCCTTAAACAATAACCTTGTCCATATACTTTAGAAGAGTTTTTTTTTTCTATTTTTGGTTTGATGAAATCCATAAAATGTTATTGAAGCTCAGATTATACTTTTTTTTCTTGTTTTGTTGGCCTTGTTTGATTATGCTTCGTATTGAAAGTTTCAGGTTCCTATATGGCCACAAATTTTCATTTCTTGTGTTGTTTAATCAGTAATAAGTATGTTATGGATGTATATATTGTTGCCTCTGGATTGTTAAGATGTTATTTAAAGGAATTGAGTAGAAAATATTTAAAAGTAATATTTTCAAGTTTATCCAGTTGATTTAAGATCTCTTTCAAATGCTTAATGTTGGACCCCGAACTCTTCTTGGAAATTTGAACTATTAAATGAGAAATTATTGGAGATTAGTTATGAGTAAAGAAAAGGAGAATTCTTAAATTATAAATGAGGTAAGAAATGGTTTAGGTACAAGATAGGTTATATGTGAAATGTTGGAAGTTAAAAGTGGGAAAATGTAGTTGAAACATGTTCATTGAGTATGCTTTGGTGTTTTAGCCATAACTTTTTCTCTAGTTATCCAAATGAGATGATTATTGATTTGGATTAAACTAAAGAAATAGGTTTATAAATTGTTTGAAGAAATCAAGTTTCAATTTAGTCTTTAAGAATGTCAATTTTTGGATGGAAGTTAAGCACAGAATGTTGTTTCAGCATAAGAACAGCTCGAAAATGTTTGGGATATAACTTTTAGATTATGGAACCAAATTGAACAATTTTGGTGTCATTAGAAAATTAAGACAATGAGGAATATTTTTCTAGAAGGAAGTGCTAGCAAATTCCTTCAATTATATGATTAGAAAAAGGTTTTGATTTTTTTGGAAGGAGTGAGACAATGACTTAAATGAATTTTGAGGTCTTAATAGAGTATTTTGTCGAATTAATTAGCATGTTAGTCGGAGTCAATTAGCATGTTAATGTGAGTAAGATTATATGACATAGGTTAATTGAATTATGGTGTTAAGGTGGTAAGATTGCATGAGGGCATTTTCGGAAGTCCACTTAAGCCACTTAAGTTACAAGGCATATATTTAAGGGTAAATTAGACATTTTTCACTCATTAATGGCAAAATTGTAAATAGAAGTGTGGGCTTGCTTTTAAGGAAGAGGGAAGCATGAAATTGAGAAGAAAAAAACAAAGAAAAGAGAGAAGAAAAGAGAGAGTTCGGTGGAGAAGAGGAGAAAAGAAAGAAAGCCATGCTAGGTTTCAATTTTTCTTGGTCTTGAAGAGGGATTCTGAAGTTTATTCAAGAATGAAAAAGAAAGAGGAGGATGAGAGCTTTCATTCAAGCCAAGAAACTCTTCATCTGATGAAGATCCAAGGTAAGTGAGATTTTAAATCTTTGGATTTTTTTAGGGTTTTGGTTCATATAGCTTAAGAAATGTATGGGTTTAAGGATTCTAGGATCAATTTTAGTGAATATGATCTTAGGGTTCTCAAATTGGAATGACTACTGATTTGGGGATTTTTGTTAATATTGAAGGAAATCAAGGAAGGAAAGAGGAGCAAGTATTAAGCAAGGAAATTCAAGGTGGGTTTCATGTTTATAATTTGAGTAATGAGCCATAAATGTTTTCTTTTGAATTAAGAGAATAAAATTATTTCAATGGCTTCATAAATATTGCATCATGGCTTTTGCTTTGAATGATTTGAGAATTTTATTATATGCTTAGTATGTGAATGTTGTTGATGAATTGGAATTGCTAAATGAAAAGGGTTTTTGAAAAATTGCATGTTTATGAAAAACAAATTTTTAAAATGTTGCCATTTGGGTAATCTATTTTCAAGTCATGAATTACATGTTATATGGGTTTGGTTTGCTCCGTTCTGTATGTCAAGTGCACTTGTCTAAAGGCTTCTCCCGCCTGCCCGCTAGTGCCATGGAGCTCCTTCACGGACTCCCTTAAGTTCACGGCTGCGCAAAACTATTATATGGGATTGCGATAGTACGTTCTGTTCACGGATACACAAGACCATTCTATGGAATTGTGTTAGTACGTTTTATTTACGGACCTACCCAAACTATTTCTGATGTGCTTATGTGTTTATGATTTGTGAATAAGTTGAAAAAAATACATAAATTGTGTTGTTTGTGATTTTGATTACTTGACAAGAATTTTGGAGAAACATGTGTTTTATGATCTAATAAGAATTTTCAATGATAAAGAACTTTTTGAAAGGTTTTGATTGTTATTTGTTATAAACTTGTTACCCACGAGCTTTTGAGCTCATCCCCTCTCTTTCCCATCTTCAGGTGATGAGCAAGAGATCCAGTGAAAGTGAATCAAGACATAAATCCGAATTTGCATGTTTTGTTTTGTTTTGGAGTAGTTTATGTAAAGCAAAGCTATAATTGTATTTTGAGCAGTTACCATTCAAGTATCTTGTGTAATTTGGAGATTATTGCGAAATGATGTATTATGGCATGAAATTCCTTTAAAGCTTGTAAACTCTTAATTTATGATGTTAATGAAATATGGATTTGTGTATGGATTTGAAATGTGAATTTATGTATGGATGATATGAGTTCCAATTAGATATAATTGAAGAAGCTATCCATTTGAGTTGATGAACTTTGAATATGAATTGCTATATATATAAGTAAGATATTATGGAAAAGCAAGATAGGATCTTTGGTGAATGATGAGATGTTATTGAATATAAGGATTCATATGAATTGAGGTTGAGTGTTGGATGAATTCCAATTGGAAGTTGAATTGTTTTGAATGATGTTGTCATAGAGGAAGTGAAGTTGGGATAAATCCAAGTTTTCATGAGAGTAAAATGTGTATGCTGATTTCCAAGGGAAAACTGTATCGATTTAGGTAGAACTGGTCAAAGTTTCCTTCATGAAAGTTGTAGCTTGTCTTTCGATCTTTCCAACAATATAAAGTATGCAATTTTTGGATATCGGAATGGAAGATATGATTGTTACAAGTTATGATGTTGCATAGGATTTGTGTATGAGACAACTATGATGAATGATAGAAAATTTTGGTTTTGATGAATCAAATGGATTGAGTTTTGAGAATGTTGTAAGATTAATTTGGTGTTTGAATTGATTTTGCACTAGAAGAGTTGAATTTGGGAAGATTATGAGTGAATATGATGTTAGATTGGATGTAGGAAGCATTGGAGAGGCT
>JANZLH020390759.1:0-11426 GCA_026770325.2 Erythroxylum fimbriatum
ATGCAATTTTTGGACCATGGAATGTGGAGTTATGATTTTTACAAGTTGCTGTACTGTTTAGTATGATCATTAGTGGATAGAAACTTTGAAGTGGTTTTCGATTCTCTTAGAGGCCAAATTGATTTTTCTGTCCTTCATGAAAGTTTTAGAGCTTCCTTTGAGCTTTCTATTGATACCAAATTTGTCAAATTTGGAGTTCGGGACCCAGAGTTATGATTTTTGGAAAAGTCAGTTTTATCAATAGATTTGAAGTTCTGTTATTTTGCTTCCAATCTGACCCTTTCTTAATCTTTTGTTTATAAATTATCCGTCCGACATCCGATTGACTTGGTTTCGAAGCTTTGGATTCCTAAGACAATTAGCTACTTTTTCATGGGATGAATTTTAGGAGTTTAAATGGAAAGAGATTGATTGAATCAAAGTCAGAGGATTGGTTAAAGGTTATGAGTTATATACTTTTCTGAACATGGTTCAGTATTTGGCAAAATTCGGGGCCTGTACAGCTCCGATTGAGTTGATTTTTGAGGCAAAATAAAATTAAAAAATGGGGCTACAAATCATGTGAAGAGATCGAAGTTCAATTTAACACCTAAGGTGTTCAATTTCTGGAGTGAAGTTAGGCGTAAGGTTCAGTCATGGTTAAGTTCAAGTTTGAAAGTATTTTGGCCATAACTCCTTCGTTTCTGAACCAATTTGAGCGTTTTTGGTGTCGTTGGAAATTTAAGACATAGAGGATCATTTCTCTAGAAGGAAGTGTTACCAAATTATTTCGTTTACTTGCTCAAAATATCGAAGTAAGATGTCAGTTTTTCAAAAATGTTTCAGGGGCAATTATGGAAGATCACTTAAAGGGTTATGTTATTAAGCTTAAATGGAAGGGCAATAAGGTATTTTTAGCAATTATTAAATAGACATGAGGTGGCTGTCGTTTTTATTAAGTAGAAGCACGATGGTTTTGGAGAAAAGAGAACGAAAATAAGAAAGGGAGAAGAGAGAAGATGAAGCCGTCGAATGGAGATGAAGAAGGAAGAGAGAGAAAGCATGGGGGTTCGATTTTTATGGGTTTCTAAGGGATTTTTTATGCTTCTTTAAGAGGGAATGGATGGAAAAGTATGAGAGCTCCATGATGAGCCAATAAATCCGAAATTTGATGAAGAGTTTAAGATAAGAGATGTTTTCAATCTTTGAAATTTTAGTAAGATCTTGGTTTAGATAGCTTGGAAAGGTTATGGGATTTGGTTTCCTATGGTTAATTTAAGTGATTATGCTATGATGATGCTCAATTTTGGATAATAATAAATTAGAGATTTTGTCTTGATTTTGGGTTTTCAATGAGGCTTTGGAGAAATTGATGATTTAATCAAGTTCCTAGCATGGAATCGAGGTGGGTGCCATATTTATAAGTTGAATTACGAGTTATCTATGTGTTGTTGAAAAATAAAGAAAGCAAAAGAAAAATATGTTTTACTTTATGAATTTCGAAAATATTGTTTAGTAAACTTCGAATGATTAAATGTATTGTTTTGGAATGATTTAAGAAATTGCAAAAATTGTTTGAATTTATTATGTTTGATTTATTGAGTTTTTAATATTTTGTGTGACATTGTGATTTTATTAATGATTTGGAAATTTCTAAAGTGTTGCATTCCTTGATTTTTGATAATTGAGAATTTCTTGTGTTTGAATGATTGAAAAATTGTTATGAGAATTTGGTTGAATTTGTAAATGATATTGTGTTTGAATATGACAAGTGTTTGAAAATTTATGATTTCCGAATACTTTCGAAATTAGTTATAACAATATTGTTTATGTAAAGGTTTGAAGAACTATGATTTCCGAATATTTTTGGAAATGTTTATAAAGAAAAATTATGATTTCCGAATATTTTTGAAATTGGTTATAAAATATTGTTTATGCAAATGTTTGAAAAATTATGAATTTCTGAATATTTTTGGAAGTGTTTATAAAAATATTGTTTATGTAAAGGTTTGAAGAATTATGATTTCCGAATATTTTTTGAAGTGTTTATAAAGAAAAGTTATGATTTCCGAATATTTTCGAATTTGTTTATAAAGTAGTGGTTATGTAAATGTTTGAAAATTATGATTTTCGTATGATTAAATTCCTTGCTTTTGGAATAATTTTAGAAATTTGTTACATGTTCAATGATTTAAGAAATTGCAATTATTAATTCCGAATGTTTTTAAGAATTGTTACAAGTTTTAAATGTTTGATAAATTACGAGAATTTCTGAAATTATGAAAATTGTACAAAGGTTAGATTTATTGTTTCAAATGCTTTTGATACATTGATAAAAATTTTGAGATTTCATTATATTTGAAGGATTTGTTGTTATTTATTATTTATGAATGATTCTGATAAATTATCAAAAGCATTGCATACTTTGTTTATGAATTGTTGTGAATCGAATATGATTTTTTTTAATTGTTATGAAATTCATTATTATTCGGATGTTTTGAATAATTTGAGAAATTGATGATTTCATTGATTGAATAAATGGGAATTTATTTGATTTGTGAAATTGATAAATTGCTATGATTGTGCATTCTTTATGTTTGGATGAACTAAGACTTTGATATGTGAAAGATATGTCACATTATGCTTGATTATGACATGACATGAAAATTTTGAATTTTTGAAAGATGCCTTCGGGCAATACGATTTGTCAAGCATGAAAACGTGTTATGCGGGTTTGGTTAGGTCCCATAAGTATGAGTCAGTGCACTGGTCTCTTTTTTATAAGCTTCTCCCGCCTGCCCGCTAATGGCATTGGAGTTCTGATTTCGGACTCCTATAAGTTCACAGCTGCACAGAACCGCTATGCGAAAATGTGCAATACGTTCCGTTTTGGACCAACCCAAACCGTTTGATGTGTTATGTGATTTTGATTTTGTTTATAGTTGTGATGCATTTGTAATGTGATGCATTTATGGTTGCCACATTGTTCATGTTTTGTGAAAACTTTTGAGAATTTTGAGAAATGAGAAATGAGTTTTCAACCATGAAATTTAAGAAGAAAAAGTTTAAAAGTTTAAAAAAATAAGCATTTTGGCAAAAAGTTTGTGAAAAAATGATTTTTGCTGATTTTTCGATTTATAAATGTGTTATCCACTGAGCCGTCGAGCTCACCCCCTTTCATCCCCATCTCCAGGTAATGAGCAGGAGTTCGGATGAAAGGAAGTCAAGATTTTCGTCTGTTCGCGCTTATGTTAAGGGAGTTTGTAAAGCTTATGTTATGTATTGTGGAGATTGTTGTATCTTTGTATTTTGAATTATGAATATTGATGTTGTATTTGTGGCCGGAGAATGCCACTATTTATTTAGGGATGCATTTAGTCTGGGATGATGTAAATGATTTATGAATTTGTATAAGAACTTGGATTATGAATTTATGTATGGATTTGAGTTATATATTTGTGTATGATTATGGGATATGAATATGATTGATTTGGATTTAGATTGATTTATGAATTTTGTATAGTGAAATTAAGATGAATATGAATGGGATTGTATATGAATGGAATTGAGTTCTGATTTTGGATTTTGGATTGAGACTTTTGAAGTGCTAGGTATAGATTTGTGTTTGTTTGTGTTGGTTGGTGTTCAGATTCTGGACGGGTGGTCCGATAACTTTGTGTGATTTGGTTTGGTATATAGAAGTGTATTTTGAACCCTTTGCAGGTTTTGGGTTTCTTATAATACAGCCGTTATACTGCCCAATTTTTGTGAAATTGGGTGAGGCTGGTTTGTATATAAGTTATGTGTGAGAAATTATGGTAAATGAAAAAAATAGGAATTTGATTAAATTAATGAGTTATGAGATATGATAGATTTTGAAGAAATAAGTTTTGTTTAAGGATAAAATTTTTCCAAGTGGGAATTTGAATCGTTTTGTATGAAATTGAAAAATGATAGAATAAGAATAAGAATAAGACTTGGGTTAAAAGAATAAATTTTGGGATATGTATGAATGGATAAAAAGATTTTTACGAATTGAGTTTTGCATGAGGAGGAATTTCCAAAAAGGGAAATTGTAGGGATCTAAGTTATTTTGTTTAAAGATGAAATGATCAAGAGTGAAAAAAAAATTTACACCGATTTCGGATTGGATCAGTCTTAGGGTTTCCAACGCATCGCAACGCTTTTCTAAAGTTTTGTTTGTGGATGTCGGATATTCGTTTCGCTTTCGATTCCTTCGTTTTCGCTATCAAGTTTAGGATTCGTTCCTTCGATTCCGCTTTCGCTCTTTGTCATTTCGTTTGCATGCTTTGACGTTCGCCTCATGTTCCGTTCCTTCGAATTCCATTTTTCCGGTTGGGGTCCGGTTTCGAGATCGGGTCCCAACATGATTGCACCCAAAGCTACCTCTAAAAGACCCATTGATATTACGATCGCACTTTAGTGACTTGCGATCGCACCCTAATTGTGCTTGCATCATTCTCCTTCATGATCGCACCAGATACATTTTTCCTTGTTTCTTTCACCAACAAAACATCAAACTTGCCTAAAAACTAAACTAAACTACTAAATCAACAACGAAAAGTACCATAAACATAACTAAAAACATTAACACTCAATAAGTAAAAACACACACATCAAGGCTATCGAGCTGTCAATAAGATCACGGTAAAATATCGACATCCTATTCCTCTACTTGATGATGTTTTGGATGAGTTACATGGTGCATATGTTTTTACAAAGATTGATCTAAAAATTGGTTATCATCAAATTTGCATGAAACCCAGTGATGAATGGAAAACTACGTTTAAGACTAAATATGGTTTGTATGGGTGGTTAGTTGTGTCATTTGGTTTATCTAATGCATTGAGTACCTTCATGAGATTAATAAACCATTTCTTGCGTGATCACTTGGGTAAATTTGTTGTTGTGTACGTTGATGATATGCTTGTGTATAACACTACTTTGAATGATGAGGAGAGGGTGAAGGCCATTCGAGATTGGCCAACACTAAAGAGTGTTTCGGATGTGAGGAGCTTTTATGACTTAGCTAGTTTTTGTCGGCGGTTTGTGAAAGATTTCTCCACCATTGTTGCTCCTTTGACTGAAGTTGTCAAAAAGGAGAAGGGTTTTAGTTGGGGAAAAGATCAAGAGCATGCATTTAACTTGTTTAAACAAAAGTTATGTACTGCACCTATGTTATGTTTATCTAATTTTGATAAAGCTTTTGAAGTAGAATGTGATGCCTCCGGGATAGGTATAGGTGCTGTCTTAATACAGGAAAACAAGCCTATTGCGTACTTCAATGAGAAATTGAGTGGAGCATAACTCAATTATCCAACGTATGACAAAGAACTTCATACAGTGGTGCAAGCATTGGAAACGTGGCATCAAAACTGATCATGAGACTTTTAAGCACTTGAAAAGACAAAGCAAATTGAGCAAGCGACATGCAACTTGGGTGGGGTTCTTGGAAACCTTTCCGTACGTGCTGCACTACAAGCAAGGTAAGGAGAATGTGGTCACCGATGCTTTATCATGCAGGTATTCCTTAATCTCAACTCTTGCTTCAAAACTTTTAGGGTTTGAACATCTTAAGGAGTTGTACGCCAATGATGTGGACTTTGCTAATGTCTATGCCACTTGTGAACATGGTGCTTTTGAGAAATACTTTAGGCATGATGGTTATTTATTCTATTTGTGCCTAATTGTTCATTGCGTAGATTATTTGTGCTTGAAGGCCACGGTGGAGGAATTATGGGGCACTTTGGTGTCGCTAAGACCTTGTACATTTTGCATGAGTTTTACTGGCTGGGAATGTGAAAGGATGTTGAATGCATTTGTGCCCGTTGCATTACTTGTAAGCACGCTAAATCGACCACCAAACCTCATGACCTGTACACACCCTTACTCGTACCTAGTCACCCTTGGATGGACATTTCTATGGACTTTGTTGTAGGGTTGCTGAAGACAAAATGGGTTGTAGATAGCATTTTTGTTGTCGTGGAAAGGTTTAGTAAGATAGCTCACTTTATTGCTTGCAAAAAAATGATGATGTCGTGCATATTGCTGATTTGTTTTTTAAAGAGGCCATGAGATTGCATGGTATTCCTAGGTTAATAGTTTTGAATAGGGACACCAAGTTTTTGAGTCATTTTTGGCATGTTTTACAGGAAAAATTGGGAACGAAGTTGTTGTTTTCTATTACTTGTCACCCACAAACTGATGAGCAAACGGAAGTTGTGAATTGAACATTAGGCTCTAAAACACGATCTCTAAGAAAATGATTTCTATATGTTTAGTTCTAAAATGATGCATAGGATCTTTAGAAAGATTTATAGCACTCATAATATCACATAATATAGGAATATGAGAAAAGTTTAGAGAAAAAATCTTGTAATTATGCTTCATCCATACGATTTGAGTATAACAGCTAGTAGTAGTCGAGAGTGCTATGCAATTTTGCTTCTTACAGGATTAAGATACTAAACACCCTCCAAGAAATTGACAGTGACCACTTGTGCCTTTTCGATCAACTTTATCACTTGCATAATCTGCATCACAATAGCTTATTATGTCAAATAAATTAGTTTTTTGATACCATAATCCAAAATCTATATTTCCATGGAGATATCGAAAGATTCTTTTGACAGCTTAAAGATGACTTTCTTTCAGATTTTATTGAAAGCATGCACAAAGACACACACTAAGCATATGTTTGGTCTTGAGCTTGTAAGATATGGTAGTGATCCAATTATTCCTCTATATTTAGTCTCATCCGTAGATTTGCCTTCTTCATCTTTATCAAGTTTAGTTTTAATGTACATGGGAGTACCCATCAGTTTGGCATCTCAAAATGATATTTCTTGATGAGTTCCTTTGTATATTTGTCTTGACTAATAAGATTCCTTTTTCTATTTGTTTGATTTGTAATTTGAGAAAGAATGATAATTCTCCCATCATGCTCATTTCAAACTCCCCCTACGTTAATGCTAAGAATTCTTCATAGAAGGATGGATTAGTAGCTCCAAATATGTAACACCCCACTACCATAGAGTATATACCAGAACATCTTAAGGACATTCAAGTACATAACCTATAATAATGGCATGTTAGAGCAGTTATGTTCACTTATAATGCATCATAAAGAATGACACAATAATTAAAAACCCAAAATTCCTTATTTCATTTCTTAAACAATATGTACATTATAGCCTACAACAACACCCATATACGTACAATATCAAAAACTAATCAGAGTTTACATCTATGTATACAAATCTCACTATATACATGAGGAATTATACAAAAAATTCTATCTAAATCCTTCAGTCTCAGCTGACCGACCTTTGAGTCATTTCTTCTATCCAAAAGTCGTGCTAGTTCTCTTATAAGTGGTCTTAGAAGCTAAATTCGCTCTCTCGCACCTAAAAGGTCAACATTGCAATTTTGATGAGTTTTACGAACTTAGTGAGCTACCCATCATCAATGGCTCACTCAAATCATATAACCATTGATGATGAGCTACCCATCATCAATGGTTCACAATTTTCACATTTCTCATTCAACACAATTCAATAATACATTTTACTCATTCAATAACATAATATTAAATGTATATGCAATGCTCATGAGACTCACTTCTAATTGTTATTGTTGTGACCAAGAGCCTGTAATTGTCCCATATCCATAGTAGATACCGGGCTCATTAATAAATGTTCCTTATCCGTTAAGAATATAGGGCTCATTATACATAGTGAGCCTTTGACTCTTAATCACTTTCTGAGCTTTAAGCTCTTTTTCAGTGGCTACTACAGTCACAACAACCTTTATCTATTCATGCAAATGAAATGCATTACATGTATTCAGCCAACCAAATGTGTTCAATGTTACATATTCATATTCATGATCACAATCTCATTCACATTTGTCATCGGGTCTTGGTCTGACATTCAACATATATGTTGAGAATCACTTATTTCATCAAATTCACATTCAATGAGCACTTCCAATATGTTATTCATGCATCAAATGCCTCAGAAATTCAATGTCCAGAATCAACACAATCACATTCACATAATAATTCAATACAGAATTTAAAACAAACAATTTATTAAGTGAGACCATCTAGGTCACTCACCGTTTGCTCTAGATAGCTATTGCCTCAAAGTCCCGCAACGTCTAGATATTGACGCTCTAATTGCTCTTCTATATCATGCAAACACATTTACACACATCACAACTTTGCACAATTATATAAGTATTCATTTATGCCCAAATGTGTATATGGATTAGGTACAATGCATGCTCAATGACAATTCCGGATATATTTCTTTTATTCACATCTCATGATCATTCATACTTCAAAACTCATAAATGTCTAATTTGAACTTAGTTTTACACCCCAATAATACAAACTTGTTCTAAGTTCATCACTCAATACACTTGATTATTGAAACGTCATCAATCAATCATTATCAATCCTTTCCTAAGGAATTCAAATTACCATGAAATTTGGTGGAGAGGAAGGACAATGTGTGAGGAGTTCGTGGTTCAAATGTCAAGTTAATCGGAGGTCTAGAGAAGAAGTTATGGTCAAAAGAGTGAAGGGTGTTTAAAATTATCAAAAATAATTGCACTCTCACTGTCACGATCATGCACTAACTGTTGAATGCTCTCTGTCAAGATCGTACTTATGCAGAATCGTGCACTACTGGAAGTCTCCCTTCTGTCACGATCGTGCACGATCATGCACTTCCTGATATCTCCTCTCTGTCACAATCGTGCAAGTCCCCTGAGGATTCCTCTCTGTCACGATCGTGCTTGCACATAATTGTACAGCTCCTCTGAGGTTTCCTCTCTATCATGATTGTGCAACACCTCTGAGGTTCTCTCTCTGTCACAATCGTGCTTGTGCACAATCGTGCACTACCTGATGGCTATTCTCAAAATAGATTTTCGGGTCAATATTTCATGGCCATTTGGACAAGGAAAAAGAAGTATTTAGGCAATGAATTCTTCTAACAAAATGTTCCCATATGTCTTAAGTTTCTATCGACACTAATATCATAAAGTTTGATTTAGTATTTTGCAAGTTACACCAAAAACACTACAGACTATTCCCCAAATCGCGATAGCACGGTGAACTCAACTTCAAGCCAAATTTTGAAACCCCTAAAGACATAATTAAAATTCGATTCTTTCATGAAAAATATATCCATATGTATCTAGTTCAATATAAACTTAAAATAATCCCATTTGGATATATACAGATCAAGATATGGCTAAAATACAGATGATCCATAGTGTCTCATCTCTCAGTTGAAACTCAAAATTCGGTTTCATTTTCAATTTCTCAATAAGGTTCACCATTTCAGGATCTTTATTTTAT
This sequence comes from Erythroxylum fimbriatum, assembly GCA_026770325.2. NCBI lineage: Eukaryota > Viridiplantae > Streptophyta > Magnoliopsida > Malpighiales > Erythroxylaceae > Erythroxylum > Erythroxylum fimbriatum. Next base: position 9,371 of record JANZLH020390759.1, read on the forward strand.
ACCTTTCTAATTTTTTCATGCAACGTTGGCCTCAGTCTTAGTGTAGTCTTAGTATGGCTATCAATGCCTCATTCTGCTCTAGATTCAACTCTACAATTAGAGCTCTCAATTAAATTAAACTCGGTAACCTCGATAACTAAATATGGGCTATACTGCTATTCGACTTTCTATTCAATGCATCTGCCACCATATCAGCTTTTCCTGGATGATACTTAATCGTACAGTCATAGTCTTTCAACAACTCTATCCATCTCCTATCTCATATTTAATTCCTTCTGACTCAATAGATACCTCAAGCTCTTATGATTAGTATATATCTGGAATGTCTCTCCATACAAATAGTTTCTCCATATCTTTAGAGCAAAAATAACTACAGCAAGCTCTAAATCATGTACCGGATAATTTGTCTCGTGAGACTTTAATTGTCTCGATACATAGGCTATCACCTTGCCATACTGCATTAACACACATCCCAACCCTTGATGCAAAGCATCAATGTTTACTACATATCCTCCAGTTCTCGATGGAATAGTTAACACCAGTGCTATAGTCAACCGATGCTTCAGCTCCTCAAAACTTTTCTGACAATCGTCATTCCAATTGAAAACTACATTCTTCCTTAGAAGTTTGGACAGAGGGGCTGAGATCAATGAGAAGCCCTCGACAAACCTCCGGTAATATCCAACTAATCCTAGGAAACTCCAGATTTCAGATACATTCTTCAGAGCCTCCCACTTCATTACTTCCTCTATCTTCTTTGGATCTACTTGTATGCCTTGTCCAGTTACTACGTGACCTAAAAACACTACTTGATCTAGCCAAAACTCACATTCAGTGAATTTGGCATATACCTGTTTCTCCCTCATAATATGTAAGATTACTCTCAAATGCTCGGCATGCTCTTTTCTGCTCTTTGAGTACACTAAGATATCATCAATAAACACAATTATAAAACGATCCAGGTAGGGCTGAAACACCTTATTCATCAAAGCCATAAATGCAATTGGGGCATTAGTTAACCCAAATGGCATTATTAAGAACTCGAAATGCTCATACCTGCTCCTGAATGCACTTTTCTGTACATTAACCTCTGCTATCTTCAACTAATAGTACCCAGATCTCAATTCCAACTTAGTGCACACCCTAGCTGTTGGGCCCCGATTCGCATTAAGCATGTTGAAATTATTTTGAGGCATGTGTAAATTATTTTGAGGTTTTAGTTTGATAAATTTTAATTTTGGTTGGAATAAATTGAGGCGTTTTCTATTTTTATTTGACCTAGCGATATGGAATTTCGTATGAGCTTAGGAATCGGATTTAATTTTGGTCCCTAAGTAAATCAATTTTTTTTGATGGAAATTAAGATGAATCTTACAAGACTTAGTCTGAGGACTTTAATTGAGTTTGTAATCGTATATAAGTATGAGGGTTTCGGATTAAGTGGTTGGATATCCGGTATTGGGTTCCAACAAACAGCCATTATCTGATTATGAATTCATAAATGGAATGCATGTAACACAATTTATCACAGTATAAAACACATAGGTCCATATTCACATTCAAGAAGCACTTCAATATCGCAATTCCCAGTACACAATCATCGGACCTCCTGTCCGGAATCCATAATCCAACACATTCATTCAATAATTCTAAACACAATCAAGCACACGATAAGTAAGAGGAACCGTCTAGGTTACTCACCAACTGCTCCCAAAGCTAATGTCTGGAAGTTCCGGCAACGTCTGTGGGTTGACGTTCCAGTTGCTCCTCTATAACAATTAACACACACATATATCACAAGTTGCACAATCGTCGATATTTAATAATGCACATGAATGAAATGAAATCGGTATAATGCATGCTTATGACAATCCCGGGTAGTTATCCATCAATTTCATTGCAAAATCATTCTCATAGTAAAACTCCTATTGTTCCAAGTCATACTTTCTGGTCTATTATTCACATTAAAAAGGAAAGTGGATGAAATAATTTGATCATCCTCTCTTCTAGGAAAGTGTTCCTCTATGTCTTACGATTCCATTGACACCAAAATCAC
>JANZLH020390810.1:0-11415 GCA_026770325.2 Erythroxylum fimbriatum
TAGCTCGGAGGAGGAAGAGCAATCTCCTCACCCTTCTCCTCGTCCTGATCCTGTTTTGTCGACCTCCTCTCCCTCCGATCCAGCTGCTATCAGTTCTCTTCCCCCTGATCCTTCCTCGGATGTCCTGCCGGTTTTTGAAGCTGCGTTGCCGACCTCCGAAGCTACCTCTTCCGAGCCGGCTGTTGGCTCTTCCTCTCCTGCCAAAGGATAATTTTTGTTTTTCCTCTTTTGACGCTCATCCGGTCGAGCTTGTGACCAGGGCAGACTTATTGGAAATAAAAAGAATTTTGTTTTTATTCTTCGTTCTCTTTTCAATTTTGCCAGATGAAGCTTCGAACTATCGCTAGCTTTGCATAATAAGTTATCCTTTCGGATAGAATGAACTAGCACGTCCAATGTAGGTCGGTCGATTGCCAGGTCATGTGCGAGCCGATCGATCGGGATCGACCTTCTCAATATCCCCTGTTTCCAAGGATTTTGTCTTGGCATTCAGGTCGAACGATGTCAATGTCGAACGATTGGTCGATGTCGAGCGATCCAAGATCTTGTCTTGGCATCGCGTGGTTCCAACATCTCGTGTTGGCAACCTGGTCGATCGATGTCGAATGATTTGCCGATGGCGAGCGATTAGTGGATGTCGATCAGTTCCAACATCTTGTGTTGGCAACTTTGTCCATTGGTGTCGAACGATTTGTCGATGGCGAGCAATTAGTCGATGTCGATCGGTTCTAACATCTTGTGTTGGCAACCTTGTGGATCGGTGTCGAACAATTTGTCGATGGCGGGCGATTAGTCGATGTCGATCGGTTCCAACATCTTGTGTTGGCAACCTTATCGATTGGTGTCGAACGATTTGTCGATGGCGAGCGGTTAGTCGATGTCGATCGGTTCCAACATCTTGTGTTGGCAACCTTGTCGAATGGTTGGTGGACTGCTCTGCCCTAATTCAATTTCACTAAACTGTTTCTACAAAGAAATCTGAAAGTTTTTATTGATGACGACGAAAGTATGGGCCATTAAAGAACCTGACTGTCAATGCCAGGAAAAAGGTTCCCATAACAAATTCGTAAACCGCAGTAAAATGTGAGATAAAAAAAATAAAGCAAGCTTATCTATTGATAAAACGCCTTCAAGTTTTGAGAGCTCCAGGGCCTCGGCAGAATTTTTCCATTCATGTCGCGCAGGATATAAGAGCCGTGTCCGGTCTATTTGACCACTTGATAAGGTCCTTCCCACGCCTGCCCGACCTTTACAGGATGCTTCCCGGCCGCTTCGGCCTTTTTTAAAACATAGCCACTAACCTTTATGTCTCTCGGCCTCACCCATTTGTTGTAGAACCTTGTTGCTTTTTGTCTGATGGCTTCTGACCGAGCGGCTGCTCTCTCTCTGTCTTCGGTAAGGAGTACTAGCTCTGCTCTGCGGGCCTCATTATTCCGTTCTTCTTTGTAATTCAATAGCCTTTGACCGGGCAGTGCCACTTCTACTGGGGCTAAAGCCTCTACCCCGAAGGTCATTCGGAACGGCGTTTCTCCTGTGGCTCCATTTGGGGTAGTCCGGTAGGCCCATAACACTTCATCTAGTTCATCTACCCATGTCTTACGCCCATCTAAGCGTTTCTTGAGGGCGTTCATTATCTTCTTATTGGTGTTTTCTGCGAGACCATTGCCTTGAGGATGGGCCACTGAGGTCAACTTGAGCTTTATCTTTAGCCGATCACAGAAATCTCTGAACTTATCATTATCAAACTGCCGACCGTTGTCCGTAACTAAAACCATGGGCATCCCAAACCGACACAGTATGTTTCTTTTCACGAAATTTTCTATCTTTTTCTCAGTGATGGTGGAGACCGCTTTCGCTTCTACCCATTAAGTAAAATATTAGGCCGCCACGATTAAGAATTTCTTCTGTCCCGAACCAAGAGGGAAAGGGCCTAGTATGTCCATTCCCCATTGAGCAAAGGGGATAGGATGGCTCATGATCTTTAACCATTCGGTCGGTTGATGAGACAGGTTACTGTTCCTCTGGCAAGCCTCGCACCGTGTAACTTTCTCTTGATAATCTCTCTTCATCGTTGGCCAATAATACCCTTGTCTGATTAACCTATGAGCCAGCATCCTTCCTCTTAAATGATTTCCACACATTCCTTTGTGGACTTCAGCCATTGCCTGTTCCACCTCTTCTTCACTCAAGCAGCGTAGTAATGGCCAGTCATACGATCGCTTGTATAGGGTGCCGCTAATGATCATATATTCGGCCGTCTTTACCCTTAGTTTCTTTGCCTCCAAGGCCTCTTCAGGCTGTACCCCTTTAAGGAGGTATTGTCTGATCGGTTCTATCCATCCTAATCGCTCGGCGTCTACTTGGAGGACTTCCTTGGTCTTCTGGATGCTAGGCCGGTCTAATCGTTCGACCAGAATGTTATTTTTTGCATCTCGATCGGAAGCCGTTTTGGAGAGCGCGTCTGCCCGAGCGTGCATTCTTTCTATTCTGTTGACCGAGTATTCTTCAAAGTTGCTTAACTCTTGTTTTACCAGCTCCAAGTACTTAATCATGTTGTCCCCTTTGGCTTCATACTGCCCAGTGACTTGGCCGACCACTACTTGGCTATCGCTATACACCTTTAAGTACTTCACCTCCATCTCTCTTGCTAGCTGAAGTCCGGCTATTAAAGCCTCATACTCTGCCTCGTTGTTGGATGCCTTAAACTCTAAACGGATAGCATACTCCACCTTTTCTTCCTGGTGCGGACTGATCAGCACCATCCCTGCTCCACATCCCTCGCTGTTGGACGATCCATCCACAAATAAGCTCCAGGTAGGGCGTTGTTCGTCCTGCGAGCTAGGTTGACTCATTTCAGCGACAAAATCCGCCAGTGCTTGGGCCTTGATCGTCGTTCGTGGCTTGTAGCATATGTCAAACTCTCCCAGCTCTACCGCCCATTTTAACAACCGCCCTGAGGTTTCGGGTTTCTGTAAACATTGCTTAAGGGGCCGGTCGGTCCATACCTCAATTGTGTGACTTTGAAAGTAGGGTCTGAGTTTTCGCGCCGCAGTTATTAGTGAGAAAGCCAGCTTCTCAATTGGCGTATATCGCGTTTCTGGCCCATTTAGCACCTTACTGGCATAGTAGATTGGAAATTGCTCGTTTCCCTCCGACCGGACGAGAACTGCACTGATCACCCCTTCTGTAGCTGCCAAGTAGATAATCAGGCTCTCGCCCTCAACCGGGCTCTACAAGATGGGCGGACTGGTGAGATATTGCTTCAGGTGTTGGAATGCTCTTTCACACTTGTCCGACCATTGGAACTGGGTCGCATTTGCTTTTCTCAAAACTTTGAAGAATGAGAGACACTTACCCCCCATCCTGGAGATGAATATGCTCAAAGAAACTATCCGCCCAGTTAATATTTGGACTTCTTTCAAGCAACGCGGCGAAAGCATTTGGGTAATGGCCTCAATTTTCTCTGGGTTCGCTTCAATTCCCCGCTGAGTAATCATGAATCCCAAGAATTTTTCGGATGTCGCGCCAAAAACACACTTTTTCGGGTTCAACTTCATCTGAAACTTATTGAGGGCCTGAAAGACTTCTTTGAGATCTGTCACATGCTCGGCAGCCGTTTTACTCTTGACTACCATATCATCCACATAACCTCGACCGATCGGCCGATCTTTTTTTTGAAGACTTCCATTACGAGTCGTTGGTAGGTGGCCCCTGCATTCTTTAACCCGAACGGTATTACTTGGTAACAGAATGTACCCTGGTCAGTTATAAAAGTTGTCTTCTCCTCATCCTCAAGGCTCATTTGTATTTGATGATAACCCAAAAAAGCGTCCAAAAAACTGAGTAGCTCATGTCCCGATGTAGAGTCTACCAACTGATCGATTCTGGGCAAGGGGAAACTGTCCTTCGGGCACGCCTTGTTTAAGTCAGTGAAGTCGATACACATTCTCCACTTTCCATTCTTTTTCTTTACCAGCACAACGTTCGCCAGCCATTCCGGGTACTTAACTTCCCGAATAAACCCAGCCTCGAGCAGTCTCTCTATCTCTTTCTTGATCACTTCTTGTCTCTCCCTGCCGTGCGACCGCTTCTTTTGTCTGACTGGCTTGCAATCTGCCCAGATACCAAGGGAATGCGACGTTACCGATTGAGGAATTCCAGGCATGTCGCTCGGCACCCAGGCAAAAACCGATCTGCTTTCTACCAAACAATCTGTGATCTCTTTGACTAGACCTCTCTCCAGCTCGGAACCTAGATTTATGAACTTGGACTGATCTGCTTCATTCAATACGATCCGCTGCGTTTCTTCCACAGGATTCATCCTTTCCGTTTCTTCATCAGCTCTCACGTCGAGAGAGCTTGCCAGGACTACCGCTCCGTCTAATGCCCCGATTTCTACTAAGTAGCATTCTCTAGCGATTTTCTGCTGACCCCTCACAACACCGATTCCATGTGACGTTGGGAACTTCTTTGCTTGGTAGTAGGTGGAGACAACTGCTCTAAGAGCGTTTTGAGTAGTTCTTCCAATTATAGCATTGTATGCCCCCACGAACTTGACGACCAAAAATTCAACACTCCTCTACACGCGGCATGGCTTCTGTCTGAATTTTACTTTCAAAAAGACTCGGGCGAATGGATTAGCTAATGCTCCCGTCACTCCTTTGATGGGCCGCTCTATTGGCAACAGTCGCTCTTTAGGAATTTCCATTTGCTTGAAAGCGTCGTAATATAGTAGATCGGTTGAGCTGCCCGTGTCAATCAGTATCCGCTTGACGTCGTTACCATCAATGCTCAAAGTGGCCACCAATGCATCATTATGAGGACGACTTACACCTTTTAGATCAGATTCGTCGAACGAGATTACCACGTCATTCTGCTTCTTTTGCTTTACTGACGAGTTTTCAACAATCTGCCCGGCATATCTTTTTCTTCTTCTATCGGTCGATCCTCCTGTTGCGCTACTCCCGAAAATCGTGTTGACGATCACAACCAGTCAGTCATCTCGTCGTTCAGCACTGCAAATATCTCTTGTCCCAAACTGTGCCCTACATTGGTCGCCCCCGTTTCTGTTCTGCTTCCAGTGCCTTCGCCAGTTGTAGGGCCTGTCGGTCGGAGGGCCATACTGTGTGGACGGTCGGCTCGTGCTGGAATTCGTGACCAAAGTGACTCGATCAGACACAAATTTTCCGAGGGCTCCCGTTGAATGTCGATCGGCCATCACGCCCAGCTGCCGAGCGGGGGTCTGCTGGTGCTCTGGTTGAGAGTCTAGGGGATGCTGTGAGTTGCGACGGGAGTTAGCTGTAGCGTTGTCCTCCAAGGTTACGTTTAGTTCGTCTTGATCTTGGTTTTGAGGCCGTTGTTGTTCATTCAGACGCGAAGACTATGCGCGAGAGTCGGGATGTGCTGGTGGGAGAATCGGCAAAGCCACCCGTTGCAATGCAAGTGTCGTGACGGCGGCAATATCAGGGTTGGTTGCCGCCGCCTGGCTGATCTGCGTGGTTCTGGACGTGGTGCCCTGACGCCGGGCCCCACAGTGGGCGCCAAATGGTTCAGCCGGATTCTGATGAGGTTGAACGTCATTGTTCTGATCCATGATCTGGCTGTGGAATACTTGCAAAACAATAAAGGCGGGCCGGGAGTTGATTCCCGGAAGACCCCTCCGACGCTCAAGTCAGTATTTTTTGGTGTAGGTTTTGGTTGCTGAAAGTATTGAAAAGTAGGGTTATATTTTCATACCTGAATCCGGTAGGAATAGTACCTTATATATGCCTTGGATGCTAGGTTTACGTAGATCCTTGTGTTTGCATGGGAGTCTAACTCCTGATGGGCCGGACGGGCAGTGGACGTGTGAAGATGGTCCTGGGCCTAGCACAGCTGACCCAACCACATTCCATTCTCATACATTTTTTTCCATTACCCCCAACCAAGCACCCCTGAGACGTTAATAGCCTAAAACTCTGGGAAGCTGCGGTCAAATCAGGAAGTCCTTTGTAGAACCTAGCTTGATTTTTTCCTTTTTTTTTATTTAAAATTTTTCCTTTTCTTTGTATAAATTTATTAAAGTTTCTCTTTATCATTAAGGAACATCGTAATTAGTGCCTCAGCCTCTATATCTGATCAATTAGTAAATACTTAGTGCTCCTAATAGTGTTTCCTTTTTTTTTTTACAAAGGATAAACACGAAAAGGCAAAAAAAATAAGCTAATTAGTGCAGTGGTATGCGGTACAATGCTTCTTGCTGGTTTTGGTGGATGAGCTTTATGACTATTATCGGAGGCTCCCGAAGATTATGCAATTCCGGTCTAGCTAGGACAAGTTAGATTACCTGCGTACTGATTTCCTTATTTAATTCAAACTAAGTCAACCATGATCCATTTTTTCCTTTTAGAAAGGAACCGTTTATGGACTGAAAATACTTACGACATCTTAACCTCTTTCTTTGTTCACTTGTCACAAAGAGAGGAACGCTTCACCTCATAAAGCAAATGACAGTTGTTTTAACTTAACTTTTTTTCTTCTTCTGTTAACTAGATTAAAAAAAAGCTAAGCAGCTGGAAGGAGGATTATTATAGCTCAATTATCTTATTAGCTTTCAGAATCTGTCACAGTTCTTGGATAATAAGATTTCACGTAAGGATGATAGTGAGTTTTTAACTCGATTAATATCTACACCACTCGGTCCGAAAAAATGAACATAGAGATTAAAAAAATAGATTTTAAATGGATGTTAAAAATGGACGTGGATATGAATTTGGATATGGATCTAGTGATAACCCGAACCGATGGATACCAATATCCAATTATTTTTTATTAACTATATTTTTTCTTGAATATTATGGTTTAATATAATAAAATATTAATATTTTCTGAGAAAAACACTTTTAAAATCCTCACTTTGCTCCCCAGTTCTCACATTTTTCATCATATTTTATTTTCTTATAGGATGATAATAATACAAATGATATGAAGATGGAGTTTTGAATGTTATAGAGTTCACGCAAAGACAATTTGAAGCTTTCGATATTTCTGTCTTTGTTCCAATTCTTGATTGTCAAAAATATATGTTGTCTTTGCACTAGAAATTATGATTTTTATTATTCCAATTTTATGGTTTTTTAAGACATGCAAATCAAAATCTTGACTTATTATTATTACAGTAATTTTGATTTGAAGCGTTCTCAAAAATCTATTTTTTATATTTTCTATTTAGAAGTTATATTTTTATGTGCTCTACAACCTGATAGATATCTAAAAAGTCGAACAATTCAATAGATTTGGATATGGGTAGTAAATTGTAAAAAACGATAGATTTTAAATGGATAATGTATTGAGTCGTAAAAAATAGATATAGATATGAGTAGAGTAATACCCAACCGAACCGTATCTATTGTCATCCCTAATTTCACGTAATTGCAGCACTGTTGACGAACATATCACACGCCATTTTCCATGCCCATTGGATTCTTGTGATTATTGTTATAAGATATCATTAAGATACTAAACGGTGGTCTACTTTGTCCCAGTCCCACATGCCAAAGTTATAATGTGGAATTTTGTGACAATATTATTGTAACATGACTTGTAAGAGATCAGCCAATGGGACTGCAACATCCCACTACCATAAGGCAAATACCCGAATACCCGAATGACATTCAAATACATACCCTATGATAATGGTATGTTGGAGCAAAAGCAAATCTAACTAAGACATGGCAATCCAACTTACACATGGCATCATCTAACATACTCAAAAGTCACTAAATTTTAAAACCATTGATTGTATTCATTCGCAATTCTTACACTGTTTCCATCATACAAATATTTACAAAACCTCTTATAGGTTCTAACAAAACTACAAAATAAATGCTACAGCACTTCTAGTGTCAACTGACAAACCTTTGAGTCATTTTTCTATCCAAAAGATTCTTTAAGTCCTGACTAAGGAACTAGGTCTCCTATCTCGTACCTGAAAAATCACATTGCAATTTTTGATGAGTTTTACGAACTCAATGAGTGAACCATCATTGATAATTTCACCGGATCACATACACACATCACATATATCACAGATATTCATTCAGAACATATAATTATTTTCCAGATACTCACACAACTTGGCATAACATATGGTCACTCATTACAGCTTTGCAAATCATTCATGAATGAGACTCACATTCGTTCTTATTGTTGTGACTGAGTGTCTATCACATACTTATACAAATATTGGCTCATAGGGCTCAGTCAGATCAAAATCACGGAGTATAGCTCTGCATGCAGAAACATATATCACGGAGTAAAGCTCTACGTGGAAGCGCTTCATACTGGCTACTTGAGTCACAACGCCTTTATCTGAGCATGCATTTTAGGAAATGCATTAAATACAGAATATCTCATGTATCACAATCTTATACAAATGCTCAAACAAAATTTTCATAGTCATCGGACCTAAGTCCGATATTCAACTTTCGTTGAGAATCAAATGTGTCAGTCATAAATTCATATCAAATCAGAACACTTCCAATACATGCCCAACTATTAAACTTCTCGGACTTCAGAAAACAAATCACAAATAGTTCAATAAGATTGAAAGTTTAAACAAATCAAATCAATCCTAGGAAATTCATCTAGGTTAACTCACAGTACGCTCCAACAAGCTATTTCCTGTATGGTCCGACAATGTCTGACTAGCGTCCAATGTGCTCCTCTATAACATACAACACATTCACAAAATATCACATTCTTGCACAAATGTATAAGTATTTCCTTTATGCACATGTATTTATATAAAATATGCACAATGTATATTCAATGACAATTCCGAGTATCTTATCAAATCATTCAGATATCAAAGCCCTCATTAATATCATTTGTACATATAATTTGGACCAACATAAAACAATGTGCAATCAATTTCATAACCTAATTAACCACTTTAGATTTTTCTTACATTCATACAGTCAACTTTGCATAATTAATATGGTAGGGTTAATGACAAAATTAGGCAACACTTTCTTCTAGAAAGTTGTACTCCAATATCTTAAGTCTTCAATGATACCAAGTTCATCGAATTTGGTTAAGCATACTGAAAGTTATACTCAATTTACTTATACTATTCCAAAGCTTCAGTAGAATTGTTATCTCAACTTCCAATCAGATTCTGAAATTCTTAGAGGCCGAATTAAAGTTTAATCTCTTCATAGAACTTGTAGCCTAATGCCTCTATTTTAATCACAATTAATAATCATCTCATTCTGAGGTTCCCAGATCAAGATATAGTCCAATTACCAAAGTATGTTCAGTAAAAATCACCCTAGTTATCATCTTTCAGCACAGTCACATTTCACCTTAAAATTCATCAACTAATCCATTTCAGAAAGCTATGATTTTTGTTGGAGATGTAGATCAATGTCTTATGAAGCTATTGGTTCAAGAATCAAATCATTTGGACATTGGATGAAGAAGTTATAATAAAAAGATTGAAGGATGTTCAGAAATAAAGGTTTCCAAAAAATATCGACTGAAAGTCACGATCGTGCGAAACCTACGAAAGTCGCGGTCGTGCTTTTGCATTTTTTCAAAAATATCACCGTCATGCTTCTTCTTCTCGAATCTTCTTCTCCTTCCATTTTCCTCATTTTTCCAGCAAAACACAATCGTAATTCATCTATTCCACATTTCTAACTCCAAATACAAACTCTACACAAATCAAACTCAATTTTACACTTCAAAAATCACAAATTCGAAACTCCCACTTTTCTTCCTCTCTCTACTGTAATTTTTTCCAGAAATTCAATCTTTCATAAATTAACTCCAATAACTTGCAAACAATTCCCCTACTTCATTTTTTAAACTCATCAATACACACACACAGTACAAAAATCCAAACTCCACACTTAACATCAAAATCCGATTATCACACATGCAACTTTGAAAAAATAATTTTTTTCATCTTTTTTCCAACATTCACAATTTCAAATCTTCATTTGAGTCATTTAGGACATGTATTCCCCGAACTCTACTGCTATACCTTCACATGTATAAAAGCATCTCTAACGCTACTCATCATCAAAATCATGGTTCAACAAAATTTCTAGCACATTTAAACAACTCTACAAATTCACGTATGTCAACATACAAGTTTTCTCCAAAACAAAACAGAGTATCCATATTTATCAATTCTTATGCATTTCTGCATCATTTTCATTTTACCCCAATAACACCAGTGTTTCAATCCAATGCATGCAGTGTTGGGACTCGATTTCGGAATCGAACCCCAACCGAAAAAACATAAACAAACAAAAGCAACCGAAAGCATTTGGATCATAATGCGACAAAATTGAAATAACCAAGCGAAACGAAAGGCGAAACACGATTCAACCAAATCAAAGCAAACGAGCGGTTCAATCAAATCATATTGCGAAAACAAATCAATAACATATCCAACTCAAATCCGAAGCGAAAACATAAGGCGAAAGAATCGAAAGCGAATCCAATTCAAAACAAACTGAAACAAATTTCCGACATCCGTGAACAAATATTCTATAAAAGCGTCGCGTTGGAAACCTTAAGACTAAACCAATCCGAATCAGTGTAAAATTTTTTTCACTTTATTCATTTTTATACAAAGCAATTTGATTTCCCCTTTGAAAAAATCATCCTTAATCAAAATCTCAAATCCTAAGATTCTTCTTATTCCATCATATCACATCAAATTACAACTCTTACCATTTCATTTTCCATAAATTCTCACACATGACTTATACACAATCCAGCCACACATAATTTAACAAAATTGGGCAGCATAACGGCTGCATTTTTAAATATTCCAAAAACCTGCAAACCATTTTAAACTCACTTCTATATAATCCACACAATTCATCGGACCTCCTGTCCTGAATTCCAGCATAAACAAACACAATTATATACCTAAAACACTTCAATAAGTCTCAATCCATAATCAGAAGCATTGGACCTCCTGTCCGGAATCCCTATCGCATTCATCCATATCCAAGTCACAATTATATCTCAAATCACTATACAATTTCATAATTCAATCCAAAACCCAAACCGATCATATTCATATACAATCATAATTCATATCCCATAATCATACACAAATTTATAACTCAATTCTATACATAAATTCATAATTCATATCCATCATGAAATAAATGCTTACAATACATTAATGGCATTCTAAGCCATATACAAAATTAATACTAAAATCCAAAATACACAAAACCCAAGATAACCAAAATCAAACAAAAGCCTTGACTTTCTTTCATCCGATCTCCCGCTCGATACCTGGAGATGGGGATGAAAGGGGGGTGAGCTTGACAGCTCGTGGATAACATGTTTATAAATCGAACAATAAGCAAAAGCATTTTCAAAAACTCATTTTCCATTTATAAACAT